>JANJGN010000028.1:28439158-28441658 GCA_026770705.1 Isurus oxyrinchus | reverse complement strand
GTGTGTGTGTTGGGGTGTGTGTGTGTGTTGGGGCATGTGTGTGTGTGTGTGTGTGTGTGTTGGGGTGTGTGTGTGTGTTGGGGTGTGTGTGTGTTGGGGTGTGTGTGGATGTGTGTATTGAGGTGTGTGTGTGTTGGGGTGTGTGTGTGTGTCTGTGTTGGGGGGTGTGTTGGGGTGTGTGTGTGTGTTGGGGTGTGTGTGTGTTGGGGTGTGTGCATGTTGGGGTGTGTGTGGATGTGTGTATTGAGGTTTGTGTGTGTTGGGGTGTGTGTGTGTGTCTGTGTTGGGGTGTGTGTGGGTGTGTGTGTGTGTGTTGGGGTGTGTGTGTGTCTGTGTGTGTGTTGGGGTGTGTGTGTGGGTGTGTGTGTGTGTGTGTGTGTTGAGGTGTGTGTGTGTTGGGGTGTGTGTGTGTTGGGGTGTGTGTGTGTGTGTTGGGGTGTGTGTGTGGGTGTGTGTGTGTGGGTGTGTGTGTGTGTGTGTGTGTGTGTGTGTGTGGAGGTGTGTGTGTGTTGGGGTGAGTGTGTGTTGGGGCATGTGTGTGTGTGTGTGTGTTGGGGTGTGTGTGTGTGTGTGTGCATGTGTGTGTGTGTGTGTGTGTGTGTTGGGGTGTGTGTGTGTGTTGGGGTGTGTGTGTGTGTTGGGGTGTGTGTGTGTGTTGGGGTGTGTGTGTGTTGGGGTGTGAGTGTGTATGTGTGTATTGGTGTGTGTGTGTGTGTGTGTGTGTTGGGGTGTGTGTGTGTATTGGTGTGTGTGTGCGTGTTGGGGTGTGTGTGCGTGTGTGTGTTGGGGTGTGTGTGCGTGTTGGGGTGTGTGTGTGTGTGTTGGGGTGTGTGTGTGTGTGTGTGTGTGTGTGTTGGGGTGTGTGTGTTGTGGTGTGTGTGTGTGTGTGTGTGTGTTGGGGTGTGTGTGGGTGTGTGTGTGTGTGTGTGTGTGTGTTGGGGTGTGTGTGTGTGTTGGGCTGTGTGTGTGTGTGTGTGTTGGGGTGTGTGTGTGTGTGGGGTGTGTGTGTGTGTTGGTGAGTGTGTGTGTTGGGGTGTGTGAGTTGGGGTGTGTGTGTGTTGGGGTGTGTGTGTGTGTTGGGGTGTGTGTGTGTGTTGGGGTGTGTGTGTGTGTGTTGGGGCATGTGTGTGTGTGTGTGTTGGGGTGTGTGTGTGTGTTGGGGTGTGTGTGTCTTGGGGTGTGTGTGTGCTGGGGTGTGTGTGTGTATGTGTGTATTGGTGTGTGTGTGTGTGTGTTGGGGTGTGTGTGTGTTGGGGGGTGTGTTGGGGTGCGTGTGTGTTGAGGTGTGTGTGTGTTGGGGTGTGTGTGTGTGTCTGTGTTGGGGTGTGTGTGGGTGTGTGTGTGTGTGTTGCGGTGTGTGTGTGTGGGTGTGTGTGTGTGTGTGTGTGTGTTGAAGTGTGTGTGTGTTGGGGTGTGTGTGTGTTGGGGTGTGTGTGTGTGTGTTGGGGTGTGTGTGTGTGTGTGTGTGTGTTGAGGTGTGTGTGTGTTGGGGTGTGTGTGTGTTGGGGCATGTGTGTGTGTGTGTGCGTGTGTGTTGGGGTGTGTGTGTGTGTTGGGGTGTGTGTGTGTTGGGGTGTGTGCATGTTGGGGTGTGTGTGGATGTGTGTATTGGTGTGTGTGTGTGTGTGTGTGTGTGTGTGTGTGTGTTGGGGTGTGTGTGTGTGTTGGGATGTGTGTGCGTGTTGGGGTGTGTGTGCGTGTGTGTGTTGCGGTGTGTGTGTGTTGGGGTGTGTGTGTGTGTGTTGGGGTGTATGTGTGTTGGGGTGTATGTGTGTTGGTGTGTGTGTGTGTGTGTTGGGGTGTGTGTGTGTTGGGGTGCGTGTGCGTTGGGGTGCATGTGTGTTGGCGTTTGTGTGTGTTGGGGTGTGTGTGTGCGTTGGGGTGTGTGTGTGTGTTGGGGTGTGTGTGTGTGTTGGGGTGTGTGTGTGTTGGGGTCTGTGTGTGTTGGGGTGTGTGTGTGTGTGTGTGTGTTGGGGTGTGTGTGTGTGTGTGTTGGGGTGTGTGTGTGTGTGTGTTGGGGTGTGTGTGTGTGTGTGTGTGTGTGTTAGGGTTTGTGTGTGTTGGGGTGTGTGTGTGTGTGTGTGTGTGTTGGGGTGTGTGTGTGTGTGTTGGGGTGGGTGTGTTGGGGTGTGTGTGTGTGTGTGTGTTGGGGTGTGTGTGTGTTGAGGTGTGTGTGTGTCGCTGTGTGTGTTTGTGTGTTGGGGTGTGTGTGTTGTGGTGTGTGTGTGTGTGTGTTGGGGTGTGTGTGGGTGTTGGGGTGTGTGTGTGTGTTGGGGTGTGTGTGTGTTGGTGAGTGTGTGTGTTGGGGTGTGTGAGTTGGGGTGTGTGTGTTGGGGTGTGTGTGTGTGTTGGGGTGTGTGTGTGTGTTGGGGTGTGTGTGTGTGTGTCGGGGTGTGTGTGTGTGTTGGGGTGTGTGTGTTGGGGTGTTTGTGTGCTGGGGTGTGTGTGTGTATGTGTTGGGGTGTGTGTGTGTTGGGGGGTGTGTTGGGGTGTGTGTGTG
>JANJGN010000028.1:28334971-28384971 GCA_026770705.1 Isurus oxyrinchus | reverse complement strand
GTGCTGATGTCCCTTTGGTGAGTGAGATGCCAGTGAATGTGTGATGGCATTGACAGAGTGTGAGTTGAGGTTGATGAGATGGCCACCTTACCCTGGTGGCAGAGATGAGATCATTCATCCGTTTTCTACACTGGATGGCCAACCTCCTGTGTGCAGCATTGGCACTGACCACATCTGCCCCCGCCTCCCAAACTGGAGTGATTAGAGTGATGGGCTTCCTGCAGCCAAAGTGAGGGTAAAGGCCTCCTCGGCGTCCAGAAGGTGTCCCAGGGATGTGCCACTGAATCGGGGGAAGGTGGGGGGTTTGGGGGTGGGGGTGGCTGTACTCTTCTTGGCTTTTGGAGCCATGTCTTCACTGGAGCAGTCCTGGGTCCTGGGTCCCTGGTCCTGGGTTGCAAGCATTGAGAACCGTGCGCGTGCGATTGCAGATTAAATATGGTGCCTGGCGTGAGGAGGTGGTGCCTGTTTCCCACGGCTGCACACTGTATCAGGCAGGGAGGGGATGATACAGTGTGAAAAGCCACCATTGCGGCCGGCAGCTGAAAGGTCTCTTTTCATGCTTGCGACTGCACAGGGTCAACCCAGGATGATTCCACCCTCGGTCCTGGAAGCTCCAACTATCTGAGCATTGCCACCCGCCACCAACATGGGAAACCAGGGACAGAAGGTGGTCGGCTGGGCAGCTCATAGCACAGCCTGAACAGACTGCCCCCAGCCTGACCCTCAACAACCAGGGGACAAATAGACGGTGAGATGCCAGTGAATGTGTGATGGGATGGAGGGTGGGTGAGTTGAGGGTTGATGAGATGGTTTGCGAACCCTGGCAGCAGAGATGAGGAGAGAGGGGGGTTGGTTGGGGTCAGTAGGGATAGCTCAGGCACAATGGACCAAATGGCCTCCTGCTATGCTGTACAATTCTATGATGCCACACCCAGCCGATAGGAATGGCTTTCCACTTCAACTGCCAGCCTGTGTGAACCCATCCCCCACTCCAGCCTCGCAGCGTGAACAGTAATGTCTCATTCGAGGAGTTCAATGATCAAACCTCATCTGAGGAGAAAGGTGTAAAACTTGAGAATGATTGAAAGTTCTCGAGGAACATGCTTCTGTTCTTTCAGTTCTCGCCTCTGTCTGACAAAGTGATTAATTTTCAGTTTTCATTCGGTTAATTTACCCGCAGGTGTGGCCATGAGTGAAAGAAAAGTCAACAACCGCTCCCTGGCAACAACCCCTCCCTGGCAATCTGTGAGGCACTAAACAGGGACAATATCATTAAAAAAATGTGCTTGGAAACATTCAATTAAAATTCATGCAGCGCTGACCCAACATTTGTTCACTGGGATGAGCTAATGTGTTTAATCCTAGAGGCCAGTGAAGGAGCCAGGGAGCAGATCGCTACCGTCTCTGTATCAATTACAGGCTGGAATCATACAGCTCAGGAGGCCATTCAGCCCATTGAACCCGGGCCTGATCTCTGGTGTTGCAGAGAGTGATACAAGTCACTCAGGAAGTCTGGGTTGCTGTGGCAACGTACGCTTTTACATGCATGTTGCAGTCTGAAGCTACAATAGTGATTGTGGAGGCTCCAATTTCTTTCCGTGACTTGGGCTGACCAGGAATCTCCTCCCTCTCTTACTGCCTGTCGTTGGCGTGTGTTGGAAGGATTTACAGGTTGATAATTAACCCGTTTGCCCACCTTATGAGCTCACCTTCCTCGACCATCAAGTCCTGGAGTGGGACTTGAACTCGGAGTTTCTGCTACACCAGAGTTCCTAGCTCTTTGGTATTCAAAAACCCCACTTTATGCTCTTTCTCCACAGCAATAGAAATGTTTCCTTTTCAAGTATTCACCCAATTTCCTTTTAAAAATTAGCATAGAATCTGCATCCACATCCCATTCAGATCAAAAGAAAATCTTTCTAAAATGAACCTTTCATGTAAGTATATATAATATACATCTGTGTGTAGGTACAGACTGCGCATTATCCATAATGAGAAGACTTTCTCACTCTTGCCCCCCCCCCACCCCAAGCCTCTTATTGTCTGACTGGTTATTGGCTCCCTCCTCGCCATTCCTGACCCAGGTATGTGTTCCTCTGGGCTGTAGTGTTAGGATGTTCAGGACTGAAAAAGTTAATGGGGGACCAGGGAAACAGTATTGCCCACATGATGATGTAAAGGTGGGGGGGGGGGGGGGGGGGGGGTCACATAACTAGTAGTAGTCTGAATGGGGATAGCTCATGACTTGCACAGTAGAAGCCTCCTGTCTTGTACATCTGTATATAGTTATGTTCTACAATAAATAGTTACTGTTGAGACTCTCTGCCTCTGAACCTCTCCCTTAGACAACCACAACCACAAACAACATGGGTGATGTGGGCCATTCAGGGGTATTAACAGCTAGCATGGATTCTGTCCTTACCTGAAGTACAGGCCATTGCACCTTGAGCAGGGATCACTGAATGGTGAATAGCAGCGAGTGTCGCAGTTTGACTCCTCCCCTAACGAGCTCAGGGTACCGAGGCTGACTGTAGTCACACACGGAGGCGTGCAGCCCCTGTCATTTCAACCTCACCTGTGGTCGCCACCTCAAACACTCCCCCTACATCCGGTTAGGTGGCCAATCCCACCATCCCAAAGATCATTTTTGGGACATGTTGCTTCATGAAACCCAATCTCCGGCCTCTGTCTCTCCACCAACAAACACAACTTGAGACATTTTATTATGATCAAGTTGCTGCATAAATACAAGTTGTGTTTGTTGATGGAGAGACAGAGGCCGGAGATTGGGCAGATTTTGTTTGATAATCGAGCCAGGGAATGTTTTATTATGATAAAGTTACTGTATAAATACCTGGCACAGTCACAGGAACGATTATCAAACAAAATTCGATGCTAATCCACATAAGGAGACATTAGGACAGATGATCAAAAACTTGGTTAAGGAGGTGGGTTTTAGGAAGTGTCCTGAAGGAGCAGAGACCGAGGTTTAGTGGGGGAATTGCAGAGCTTAAAGCCCAGGCAGATGAAGAAAGGGCTTCCAATGGTGCAGCAATTCAAATCGGAATTGTCTAAGGGGTTGGAGTTCGAAGAGCACCGAGAGCTCAGAGGGTTGTGGGCTGGAGAAGCCAAGAGAAAGGATGTGGGTTCAGTACTAGGGCAGCGTGAGGGATTGGATCAAAGAGTACAGTGTCACCCAGTGTCTGGCTCTGTGGGACTCAGCACAGTGTCACCCAGTGTCTGGCTCTGTGGGACTCAGCACAGTGTCACCCAGTGTCTGGCTCTGTGGGACTCAGCACAGTGTCACCCAGTGTCTGGCTCTGTGGGACTCAGCACAATGTCTCCCAGTGTCTGGCTCTGTGGGACTCAGCACAGTGTCACCCAGTGTCTGGCTCTGTGGGACTCAGCACAGTGTCACCCAGTGTCTGGCTCTGTTAGATTCAGCACAGTGTCACCCAGTGTCTGGCTCTGTGGATCTCAGCACAGTGTCACCCAGTGTCTGGCTCTGTGGGACTCAGCACAGTGTCACCCAGTGTCTGGCTCTGTGGGACTCAGCACAGTGTCACCCAGTGTCTGGCTCTGTGGGACTCAGCTCAGTGTCACCCAGTGTATGGCTCTGTTGGACTCAGCACAGTGTCACCCAGTGTCTGGCTCTGTGGGACTCAGAACAATGTCTCCCAGTGTCTGGCTCTGTGGATCTCAGCACAGTGTCACCCAGTGTCTGGCTCTGTGGGACTCAGCACAATGTCTCCCAGTGTCTGGCTCTGTGGGACTCAGCACAGTGTCACCCAGTGTCTGGCTCTGTGGGACTCAGCACAGTGTCACCCAGTGTCTGGCTCTGTGGGACTCAGCACAGTGTCACCCAGTGTCTGGCTCTGTGGGACTCAGCACAGTGTCACCCAGTGTCTGGCTCTGTGGGACTCAGCACAGTGTCACCCAGTGTCTGGCTCTGTGGGACTCAGCACAGTGTCACCCAGTGTCTGGCTCTGTGGGACTCAGCACAGTGTCACCCAGTGTCTGGCTCTGTGGGACTCAGCACAGTGTCACCCAGTTCTTCCCTATTGTTTTCCAATTATATTTTTTCCGAAATTCCTTTGTCTGTTCTTTTTTCTTGGTTAATGAGTGATGGAGATGTCTGGGCCGCTCAGTATATTATCAAGAAACACAATAACTCTCACAAATCTGCAGAATCCCACTGAGGAACCACAGCATCTCAGGGTAATAAATACCTATTAAAATTAATTACAGCAAATAAATGCTGCCATCTTAATATTCAAACAGTGTAGCTCAGTGACTGACTTCTGATGGTTCAGCTGACTGGAGATTTTTCAAATGCATTCTCTGCAATGATAGACAAAGCAGAAAAGAATCGGCAAAGGAACTAGAGGGGGTGAGAATAACAGAGAGGCAGAAAGGGGTAAGAAACGGAAGAAAGAGAGACAAAGCGAAAGGGAGGAGGAGAGTAAGAGTGGAGAGCACAAAATGGAGGAAGGAGTGGGGAAGGAATAGGAGGGAAAGGGAAAGGGAGAGTCGTAGAGTGGAGGAGAAGGGGGATAGAACGGAGAGGGAAAGGGGAGGTGGGAGAAAAGGGGAGAGGGAGTGGTAAGACAAAGGGAGAGAGAGAGAGAGAGAGTGGAAGGGAGGTGAGGAAAAGGCAGAGAAAAGGGGCATGAGGGACAGGTAAGAGGAGAGCGGCATCTAGAGAGAGGGAGAGAATGGGAGGGTGAGTAAGAGAGAGAGATAGAGCGAGACAGAAGTGACAAATTGAGTGAGAGGGAGTAACATCACATTGACAATGATAAAGAAGAGATGGAATAGCAGAAATAGAATTTCAAATTGTTCTTCAAATGAGGCAGATGTTAGAGCTGAAATACTCAGTCTTTTGGATCTTTAGTCAATAATAGTTTCTCTTTTGTCCACAGAATGGAAGATGAAAGGGTCTGGATAACATTTGATGAAAGCCAGTTTGTATCTGTGCTACTAAATCTATATCTTAACCAGGAATTAATACCAACCCAAAATATCTTTTGAGTATCTGAAATGTTCCAGTTATTACAGGGCTTTGGAACAACAGCTAAAGAACAGAATATCACCAGGTAAATCATGTCTGAATTTGTAGTTGAGAAAAGGACAGGAGTGTGGAAAGCAGCCACAGCTAGTCGAATAATCAGGGACAAATGGGCTTCAGACACAGAGTGGAAAAGAAAGGGAGATATCAGGGAGGGAGAGGGAGTGAAAGGGAGAGATCAGGGAACGAGGGGGAGGGAGCGAAGGGGAGGGAGTGGGGAGGGAAAGAAGGGGAGGGTAATAGGGGGAGGGAAATAGGGGAGAGAGGGCGAGGGAGAGAGAGGAGGAGACGGGGGGGGGGGGGGGGGTGATGAGAGAGGAGAGGGGGATCAGGGAGATGATTATGCTTGGACCAGGTGGATTCAAATTACACATCAGTCTAAACTGCAACAAGTCACAAGCAAACAGGGGATGGACAGTCCCTATGAAAGATAAAAATAAGAAATCAACAATGAACAACCTACAAGTGCCACTAATAAAATCATAGCCAAGAGAAATGACCACTTCCAAACGACAGATAAAAATGATCGATCTTAGACAACAACGACATAGGTGGTTTTAGACAACAGATAGAGAAATTGAAAACTGATAGGTAATGGGCAAAGATATATATGACAGGAAGATGATAAGCCAACCAAAAGATACAGCTAAATCTAGGAGAGAGCGAAAGATTGAAACAGACCCAAGTGAAGGCCCAGATCATAGTGCAGGGCATCGCTGAGATTGAATCATATTGCATGGATAGCAACGTACATCAAGAAGCAGTGACTGGATGATGCCAAGCTTGGATAATGAATTGATTAATATGAGGTATTTAATTAAATTTAATGGGAAGAGTCAGCCTCTTGCTCATTTCACATATGCATGCACTTACAGATTGTTTAATGATCCAGGCTTAAAATGCAGCTCTTCAGTAGAAGTCTCATAATCATTCTGCAAAAAAACTCAAGTCAAACAGATTCACAGCTCTGCCTATAAGCAGCCTGGTCTAGAATGACCATTCAGATTGGTGGCACATGGATAGAGAGATAAGTGGATCCATATATAGGTACACGGATAAGTACAGGGATGGAGAGAGGGATGGGGAGATGGGTGGATATGGGATGGAAAAACGGGTGCAGAGAGGGGTGGAGAGAGGGATGGAAAGACAGATAAATGGATGGATCAATGGGTGATATATAGGATACATGCATTGTTGTTAGATTCATTGATTGCAGCTGGCACAATCAATGAATGTTGATAGATTACCAACACTCAGCAAATAGTTTAAATGTTCAGGATAAGAATTTAAACAAAGGCCCAATTGAACAAGATGGCCACCCTCCTCTTGCAGCTGGAACTTGAGAAGTGCCTGTTTGAGCGCAGGGAATCAGGAACGATCCTTATTGGAGCACAGGGGATCAGGAACAATCATAGGGATCAGGAACGATCCCTATTGGAGCACAGGGGATCAGGAACAATCATAGGGATCAGGAACAATCCTTATTGGAGCATAGGGGATCAGGAACAATCCTTATTGGAGCATAGGGGATCAGGATTGATCCCTATTGGAGCACAGGGGATCAGGAACGATCTCTATTGGAGCATAGGGGATCAGGAACAATCATAGGGATCAGGAACAATCCCTATTGGAGCACAGGTGATCAGGAATGATCCACTGGAATGTTGCCTTCCTAAGATTGATAGTTCTGCTATAACAGACAGTAAAGGGGATTTGTTACTGCGGTGTTATACACAGCCCCACATTTTCTGGTAATCTTACACTCAGTTTCTCTTTCAAGCTGTAAGCTTATAAGTCAAGTTTGCTTGATGACTTTGGTTGAGTCTAACTTGAGCAGGCATTCTTTGCTTCAGGTGCCTTGTTTAAGTTGGAATATTTCTTCAGATTAGAACAGGACCTCCCTGCCATTTTTCATCTGATTTAGTTACCTTGCTGCAGATGCTTTGACCTCTGCCTGTGTAACTGTGTGACTTCCATTTGAGGAGAAGTTTCAGCATGGCTCCGTGTCCATTAGTGATTTGCGTCACTAAGTCAAATCCATTAGACCCCGTTGTTTCCAATATTTCAAAGGAAGATTCTAGCAAGTAATCCCGAGACATCCAAGAGTGTTCCAGTCTCATACTGGGATTCACATTGACTTTAGAATTCCAGGAACAGTCAGGGAGCTAGGAAATTTAGTGCTGGTATTAAGGATGAGCATTAGAGTTTGGCTTTGGAGATTAATTTGTAATTCCTGCATTCTGAGGCTAGAAACTTAAAGGGGCAATATCACCAGCAAGTAACCAACAGCGTCTCAATGAGAAAGGGAAAGAACATGAGAAAGAGGAACCAGGCCACAGAGGGAGAGGAGGGGAAAAGACGGAGAAGGGGGAGAGGGGCGAGACACTGAGGGAGCAGGAAAAGGTGGAGACAGGGGCTGGTGAGATGGGGGAGTGAGATGCGGGCTGGGTGAGATGGGGTGAGATGGGGGAGTGAGATGGGGAGACAAGAGCAGTGTGTGACGAGCTTGGTTGGGGGGGGGGGGGGGGGGGGGGGGGGTGCGGTGAAAGAGTAGCCGGAGTGAGTGCAGGGCCTGACAGGATGGGTGAGACGAGGGGGCGCTGAGATGTAGGGGACAAGGAGAAGGCAGATGGGGGGATGGGAGAAAGCAGGATGAAGAGAGGGGGGAGGGGAGAGGGAGTAAAGAGAGAGGGGAGCCAGATGAAGAGAGAGGGTAGATAGAGGGGAAGGGAGAGGGAGATGGAGATTGAGAGAGAGGGAGGGAAAGTTTGAAGAACTATGCATCACTCATCACAGCAGCATCTTGGTCAAATAATGTATTGAGGTGTCTCTGACAGGTGGTGTGTCGAGGTGTCTGCTACAGCCGTGTCGATGTGTCATCAACAGGTGTGTGTTGCCGACAGGCGTGTACCGACATGTCGCCGACAGATGTGTGTCGACGTATTGGCGACAGGCATCTGTGGCCTACAGGCAATGTGTCTATGTGTCTCCTACAGTCAGTGTGTCAATGTGTCTTCTACAGGCGGTGTGTCAAGGTGTCTCCTACAAGCAGTGTGTCAAAGTGTCTCCTACAGGCAGTGTGTCAACATGTCTCCTACAGGCAGTGTGTTGACATGTCTCCTAGAGGCTGTGTTGAAATGTCTCCTAGAGGCAGTGTGTCAAGGTGTATCCTACAGGCAGTGTGTCGACATGTTTCCTGCAGGCAGTGTGCTGATGTGTCTCCTACAGGCTGTGTTGAAATGTCTCCTACAGGCAATGTGTCGACATGTTTCCTGCAGGCGGTGTCTCGAGGTGTCTCCGACAGGCAGTGTGTCAAGATGCCTCCTACAAGCAATGTGACAACATGTCTCCCACAGGCGATGTGTCCACATGTCTCCTACAGGCGATGTGTCACCTTCAGGCTGTGTGTCAATGTGTCGCCTACAGGTGATGCTGCCATTTCATCACACATCATGAAGTCAGCAAGTGGAACGTTTGTTTGACAAATGCTCTTTTGTGAAGACATTGCCTCTTTTCAGAAACTAGGTCCCCCTGTCAATATGGTGATACCGTGTTTAGAGACAGGATATTGTGGTAGATGTTCAACATCAAGACTCAGGCCTTTTACACTTAATGTACATTCGGATACCGATGATCAGAGGGTCTAGATTTTGAAGAGGTGTGCGAGGGCTTGTGATTGGTCTACGTACCCATCACACTGTGCACCTTGTGGTGATTCAGTCGGGTCCATCTCACCATGAACAGTCGGGCCCTGCTGTCAGGGCAGCTTTAACCAACACGGTGACACACAGCAGCTAACATTCCAGCCTCCACCACCATGGCCAACTTACAGTTATGTCTGTAATCTTGATCTTAAATCAAACTCTACTACAGCTCAGCCCCATCGCAGCCGGTCATTAATCCAGGGTGACAAAAAGACAATGGCTGATCTAATCACACAAACGGGACACAGGCACCACCACAGCACTTGTGAAGCTCCTGGGTAAGCTGCCATTAGGAGCAGGACTTGTGCTGTAGGGAAATCAGCAAACAATTTGCACATAGCTCCAGCCAAGTAACAAGTTACATCGCACCAACACAAGTGCTGGGCAATGACCATCTCCAACAGGAGAGAATCCAACCATCAACCCTTGACATTCAATAGCATTACCATCACTGAATCCCCCCACTATCAACATTGACCAGAAACAGAACTGGACCAGCCATATAAACACTGTGGCGACAAGGGCAGGTCAGAGGCTGGGAATTCTGCAGCGAGTAACTCACTTCCTGATTCCCAAAACCATTTATAAGGCACAAATCAGGAGTGTGATGGAATAGTCTTCACTTGCCTGGACGAGTGCAGCTCCAACAACACTCAAGAAGCTTGAGACTATCCAGGACAAAGCAGCCCACTTGATTAGCACCACATCCACAAACATTCACTCCCTCCACCAGCAATGTACAGTAACAGTGTGTACCATCCACAAGATGCACTGCAGCGACTTACCAAGGTTCCTTCCATGTGTTGTTAGAATTCTATTGCATGTGTTTTTGTGTTTCCAGCATTGCACAGTGACGAACATTGACAGGAGGTGATGAGTAAAAAGAGGTCTCAGTTTATGCTGGTTACTCTGAAGGGATTCATCACTCAAAAATTCTCTAGATGTTTCCTGTTCTGCATACATTTAATTTGCAAAACATTAGTTTGAATTACCTGATAATTCTGAGGTAATTCAACCCATTACTCAGCAAAGCAGTAGATTTCAGACCAACCTTCCACACCTTGAGAAATGTTTCCACTTCTCAACAACTACTACCACCAGCTGAACCCTGAACACAGTCAGCCCATAATGTCTCTGAATTCTTATAAAACCGCGCAGCTTCCACTTTGGAGCTTACGCCCAGTTATAAAACCAAAGCACTTTAATATCAAAAGCTCCATATCCCTCTCCCCATGTCCTGGTCTCTCTCCCTTCCTCTGTTCCCCCTCCTCATCCCTCTGTCTTGTGTCTCCTCTCTTCCTCTGTCTCCCTCTCCCTCCTGCTCTCTCTACTCTGCTTACGTTGAGTTTACTACATTCCATTTCCTCTTCTGCAATGCTTTGAAATAGTCAACTCCTTGGCTCCATTCTCCACCTCTCATCCCCAACCCCTTTTCTCTTTCCCAGCTGGGATCTTTCCTAACTCTCTATTTGGCCAGGATGATAGTCGTTGATCCTTTTGTTTTTCTGAACTCCAGTTCTAGTGCCAACTCTTCCCTCCTGCTGTGTTAGAGTCAACTCACCATCTCTGACCTATAGTCACTGTTTCCGTGGGACCTCTCTCCTGAGAACGCCTCCCCTTCTCCAGTCCCGCCCCTTCCCTGACAACCTCCAGGCGTTCACAAACTCAAACTTGGTGTCACCTAACAACAAAGTTCCATTCGTAAAACCTGCTTATAACATAGAAAAAAATCCCAAGGTTTCTCTACCTCATGATTCGTCTCATCTTTTCAAATCTTTTGGGTTCAGCTCTCTGGGGCTTGGTCTGTCCCTGAGTTTCTGTAGAATGAAAGATCTCGGGGGTAAGATTGGTCTGCAGCAGTAGTGTAAAACACCAATTGGAAGTCCGGTTTACTTTCATTTTCCTTTGCCAGTGTCTCTATCTTTTAATGAGGGAAACCCTCTTACAAAACTACAGAAAAATCAGCACAACAAAAACAAAAACACCTGGAAAAACTCAGCAGGTCTGGCAGCATCTGCGGAGAGGGACACGGTTAACGTTTCGAGTCCGTAAGACTCTTCATCAGAACTGAGTAAAAATAGAAAAGAGATGAAATATAAGCTGGTTTAAGGGGGGGTGGGACAGGTAGAGCTGGATAGAGGGCCAGTGGAGATAAGCAAAAGATGTCACAGACAAAAGGACAAAGAGGTGTTGAAGGTGGTGATATTATCTAAGGAATGTGCTAATTAAGGGTAGAAAGTAGGACAAGCAAGGTACAGATAGCCCTAGTGGGGGTGGGGTGAAGGTACAGATAGCCCTAGTGGGGGTGGGGTGAAGGTACAGATAGCCCTAGTGGGGGTGGGGTGAAGGTACAGATAGCCCTAGTGGGGGTGGGGTGAAGGTACAGATAGCCCTAGTGGGGGTGGGGTGAAGGTACAGATAGCCCTAGTGGGGGTGGGGTGAAGGTACAGATAGCCCTAGTGGGGGTGGGGTGAAGGTACAGATAGCCCTAGTGGGGGTGGGTGGGGTGAAGGTACAGATAGCCCTAGTGGGGGTGGGGTGAAGGTACAGATAGCCCTGGTGGGGGTGGGGTGAAGGTACAGATAGCCCTAGTGGGGGTGGGGGTGGGGTGAAGGTACAGATAGCCCTAGTGGGGGTGGGGGTGGGGTGAAGGTACAGATAGCCCTAGTGGGGGTGGGGGGTGGGGTGAAGGTACAGATAGCCCTGGTGGGGGTGGGGTGGGGTGGGGTGAAGGTACAGATAGCCCTAGTGGGGGTGGGGTGGGGTGGGGTGAAGGTACAGATAGCCCTAGTGGGGGTGGGGTGGGGTGGGGTGAAGGTACAGATAGCCCTAGTGGGGGTGGGGTGAAGGTACAGATAGCCCTAGTGGGGGTGGGGTGGGGTGAAGGTACAGATAGCCCTAGTGGGGTTGGGGTGGGGTGAAGGTACAGATAGCCCTAGTGGGGGTGGGGTGGGTGAAGGTACAGATAGCCCTAGCGGGGGTGGGGTGGGGTGAAGGTACAGATAGCCCTGGTGGGGGTGGGGTAGGGGGAATCGAAATAGGCTGAAACAATGGATGGAAATACATTTAAAAATAATGGAAATAGGTGGGTGGCCCTCTATCCTGCTCTTCTTGTCCCACCCCAACCACCACCCCCCCCTTAAACCAGCTTATATTTCACCCCTTTTCTATTTTTACTTAGTTCTGATGAAGAGTCTTACGGACTCGAAACGTTAACTGTGTCCCTCTCCGCAGATGCTGCCAGACCTGCTGAGTTTTTCCAGGTATTTTTGTTTTTGTTTTGGATTTCCAGCATCCGCCGTTTTTTGCTTTTACAGAAAAAGCAGCACCTGAGTCAAGAGTATGGAAACCTGTAAGAATTGTCAGAAAGATCAGTCTAAAACCCTTGTACCTCCCTCTCCATCTCAAACCTGCAGTTATCTTTAAGAATTTGCAAATATCAGGAAGAAATGACCAGTGTCAAAGGATCTAAGTGAAGTAGATGTTTTATTCCTACCGGTTAACAGCTTGGAGAGTTTCCAATCCCTTCAATCACCTTCCCAGAACCTCATGTAGTCACTGATCCCTAGATAGAGAAGTTGGACAGCACTTTAGATTGACAAGTTTGTGTGCTGAATTTTACTTGCATTTTGCAGAACACATCTCAGCAACAATTCTCAGAGTTCAGTTCCGTTCCAATTGTTTTCAGAATTCTTATTACTGGGATTGACAACTCATTTTACAAGCATCTCAAAGGGGTTGTAGAGTTTCATTGCTATTCATTATCAATAAGTTCCTGAAAACACAGGCAAAAAATACAGTCACATTATTCCTTCCCTCTGTCCTCGTTACAATCAAAGCTACAATGTTCATCCTTAATAGCTGGGAAATCTCATTATGATGTAAAACTGATTTGTGTCTGGAGTTTGCAACACTCTCTCTCACACACAGACACGCACACTCTCTCACACACAGGCAAATGCACACTCTCTCTCTCACACACACAGACACGCGCACACTGTCTCTCTCACACACACACAGACACGTGCACACTGTCTCTCACACACACACACATGCACACTGTCTCTCACACACACAGACACGTGCACACTGTCTCTCTCACACACACACAGACACGTGCACACTGTCTCTCACACACACACACATGCACACTGTCTCTCACACGCACAGACACGCGCACACTGTCTCTCACACGCACAGACATGCGCACACTGTCTCACGCACAGACATGCGCACACTGTCTCTCTCACGCACAGACATGCGCACACTGTCTCTCACACACAGACATGCGCACACTGTCTCTCTCACGCACAGACATGCGCACACTATCTCTCACACAGACACGCGCACACTGTCTCTCACACACACAGACACGCGCACACTGTCTCTCTCACACACAGACACGCGCACACTGTCTCTCTCACGCACAGACATGCGCACACTGTCTCTCACACACAGACACGCGCACACTGTCTCTCACACACACAGACACGCGCACACTGTCTCTCACACACAGACACGCGCACAGTCTTTCTCACACACAGACATGCGCACACTGTCTCTCACACACAGATACGTCCACACTGTCTCTCACACACACAGACACGCGCTCACTGTCTCTCACACACAGACACGCGCACATTGTCTCTCACACACAGACACACACACACTCACTTTCTCTCAAACACTAACACTCTCTCACACACTAACACTCTCTCTCTCACACGTGCACACTCTCTCTCACACGCGCACACTCTCTCTCACACGCGCACACTCTCTCTCTCACACGCGCACACACTCTCTCTCACACGCGCACACACTCATACACGCGCACACTCTCTCTCATATACGCACACTCTCTCACACACATGTACACTCACACACAGACACACACACATACATGCAAACTCTCTCTTACACACATAAACGTGCACACACATTCTCACACACATTCTCTCTCACACACTCTCTCACATACATGCACTCTTTCTCTCACACACGCACTCTCTCTCTCACACACACACACACACACTCTCTCTCACACACACACACACACACTCTCTCACACACACACATACATGTGTACACACACTCACTGTCTCTTGCTCACACACGCACACTCTCGCTCACACTCTTTCTCACTTACACACACACATCTTGTGTGCACACACACAGTCTCTCTCTCACACAGTCTCTTTCTCTCACACACACACACACACACAGTCTCTCTCTCTCTCTCACACACAGACACAGTCTCTCTCTCTCACACACACACACACACACAGTTTGTCTCTGACACACACACACATACACAGACAGTCTCTCTCTCTCACACACAGTCTCTCTCTCATGCACATACACACACAGGCTCTCTCTCACACACACATACAGACAGTCTCTCTCTCTCACACACAGTCTCTCTCTCACGCACATACACACACAGTCTCTCTCACACACACACACAGTCTCTCTCTCACGCACATACACACACAGTCTCTCTCACACACACACACACACACAGTTTGTCTCTGATACACACACACACATACACAGACAGTCTCTCTCTCTCTCACACACAGTCTCTCTCTCACGCACATACACACACAGTCTCTCTCTCACGCACATACACACACAGTCTCTCTCTCACACACACACAGTCTCTCTCTCACGCACATACACACACAGTCTCTCTCTCACACACACACACACACACACACACACACACAGTCTGTCACACACACACACACACACACACACACAGTCTCTCTCTCACACACACAGTCTGTCTCTCTCACACACACACACACACACACACACACACACACACAGTCTGTCTCACACACACACACACACACACACACAGTCTGTCTCTCACACACACACACACAGACACACACACACAGACACACACACACAGTCTGTCTCTCACACACACACACACACACACACACACACACAGACACGCGCACACTGTCTCTCTCACACACACACACACACACACAGTCTGTCTCTCACACACACACAGACACAGACAGTCTCTCTCTCTCTCACACAGTCTCTCTCTCATGCACATACACACACAGTCTCTCACACACACACACACACAGTCTGTCTCTCACACACACACAGACACAATGGCCTGAATGCCCTCCTTCTGTACTGGAATCACTTCACAATTCAGTGATTCTATAGCAATCGCACTCACCCATTTCAGATCACTAGCCCAGCCTCCCGCTTAGTTATGATCCTCCAAAGTCAACACACACTGAAACATTCCACATGTTTGTGCCCAGAGCCTTGTTTTTGTTTTAACATTTGTCTCTTTAATTTTCCAAACATGCAAAATTATGTTTCACATATATGCACGATATTACACCAAGTCTGTTCTGTTATTTACCAATAACACAATCAGGAAGGGGGAAAAAAAACGATCTATTGCTTTTCAAAAAAAAATCAGCAGTTTCCTATCACTGAACTGAAGAAACTGTTAACACTAACTCCAGATTTCCTGTCTGATCATTGTCCAGTTCTTCACAGTTACACCACTGCAACTGATCTTAATGGGCCTGGACAACAAGCGTGAGCTGTCACAGCTCAGTGATGCACTCTCACCTCAGAGCCACATGGGTGTGGGTTCAAGCCTCAAGAGTTTGGATCACAAACCCTAGGCTGACGCTCCAGTGCAGTTCTGAGGGAGTGCTGCATTGTTGGAGGTGCTGTCTTTTGGGTGAGAAGTCAAACCGAGGACATGAAAGATCTCAGGAGCACTATTTCAAAGAGAAGTTCTCCCCAATGCCCTGACCAATATTTATCCTTCAGCTGATACCATGATAAAATCCAGATTAATGATCGCCCTCACGTTGCTGTTTATGGTGTATTTACTACATTATAATAGTGAGTCCAATTTAAAATTACTTCACTGGGTGTGAAACGCTTGGGAAGTCCTGAGACTGTGAAATGCATTATAGAAATGCAAGTCTTTATTTTAATCATTAACGCAAATCACTGTTTCACCACACTCCTAATTTGGTAAATTAAAAGTGTTATTTTTTCACCTCCGAGTTGGCTGTGTTTTCTCACACCCAATTCGTTAAATCCTCTTGGCGATTCCTGTCCCTCTCATGAAAACCCATAACACAGGAACGTGCCACTCTGGACAATGGAGCACACCAACCTTTTCCCACCTTATTCCATCCCACCCCACCACCACTTTACTCCCTTCTCTGAGCTCCACATTCTCACCCCTCTCTGGGTGAAGAAGGTCCTCCTAAGTTCTCTACTGGATTTATTGGTGACTGTCTTACACTTTGCTCTGAAGTTTGCAATACGCTGTCAGTAACATCCGCTGGCTAAACAGCTGGTGTTGAACCAATGTATATTCAGCTGGATAGTCACGAGCTGTCTCCACACTGCCCTATCTTACAACGTCTCAGGTTGGGGCAGAGCAGGGCGTAGAGACATCAACTGGAGCTCACACTGCTGCTCACTATCTGGGAGTCAATAACTTGAGCTCCTCTGGGTGAAGGGTCAGCAGTCACTCACCAGCAAGGGTCACAGGTGCAAGGATGGCATGGTCTCTGAGTGTACCCACACCGTCAGTCAATGCGTGGAGTGGAGCAGGGAGAAAACCCACCAGGGGAGAAGGTGAATACAGAAGAAATTGAGTCCGAAAGACAGTTTGAGTCAAGTATTCATTCACAGGCTCAGCCGGGTGGGCCATTCCTCACTGTCGGGACACGCATGCAGCATGAGTGGGAGCCTCACGGGGAGCCCCAGTAAGACACCGACACCCATCCTCACCCTCACCCTCCCAATTCAGAAGAGGAGGAATCCAGGAGCATCAGGACTCAGGAGCATGTGGAATACGTGATTGAAACAGAAGCAGCTGGTGCAGTGGAGCCAGACGGCCAGGAGGTGGCAGTGTTCAGGCAGCTCCTGTCACAATGCTCAGGTCATTCCAGAGCTGCTGATGTCACCAGTATTTCCTTTTGGTTCCGAGATTAACTTCATTCAGAAATCAATCTCAACACACAACTGGTGTAAATGTTCCTAATTAGAGCGTAACTTTGTGCAGACAAGATTGTCAAATCAAATACAAGTTCATACTCTGGGCTCGCACAACTTTCTGCCTGTTTCATTCTTTAAATTTCATTCACGGGATGTGAATTCACGCTGGCTGGGCCAGCATTTATTGCCCATCCCTAATTACCCCTTGAGAAGGTGGTGGTGAGCTGCCTTCTTGAACCGCTGCAGTCCATGTGGTGTAGGTACACCCACAGTGCTGTTAGGAAGGGAGTTCCAGGCTTTTGACCCAGCGACAGTGAAGGAACGGTGATATATTTCCAAGTCAGGATGGTGAGTGACTTGGAGGGGAACTTCCAGGTGGTGGTGTTCCTGTGTCTGCTGCCCTTGTCCTTCTAAGTGGTAGTGGAAGGTGCTTTCTAAGGAGCCTTGGTGAGCTCCTGCAGTGCATCTTGTAGATGGTACACACTGCTGCTACTGTGCGTCGGTGGTGGAGGGAGTGAATATTTGTGGATGTGGTGCCAATCAAGCGGGCTGCTTTGTCCTGGATGGTGATGAGCTTCTTGAGTGTTGTGGGAGCTGCACTCATCCAGGCAAGTGGGGAATATTCCATCACACTCTTGACTTGTGCCTTGTAGGTGGTGGACAGGCTTGGGGGGGTCAAGAGGTGAGTTACTTGCTGCAGGATTCCTAGCCTCTGACCTGCTCTTGTAGCCACAGTATTTATGTAGCTGGTCCGGTTCAGTTTCTGGTCAATGGTAACCCCCAGGAAGTTGATAGTGGGGGATTCAGTGATGGTAATGTCATTGAACATCAAGGGGCGATGGTTGAATTCTCTCTTGTTGGAGATGGTCATTGTCTGACACTTGTGTGGTGCAAATGTTACTTGCCACTTGTCAGCCCAAGCCTGGATATTGTCCAGGTCTTGCTGCATTTGGACACGAACTGCTTCAGTATCTGAGGAATTGCAAATGGTGCTGAACATTGTGCAATCATCAGCGAACATCCCCACTTCTGACCTTATGATGGAAGGAAGGTCATTGATGAAGCAGCTGAAGATGGTTGGGCCTAGGGCACTACCCTGAGGAACTCCTGCAGCGATATCCTGGAGCTGAGATGACTGACCTCCAACAACCACAACCATCTTTCTTTGTGCTGACTCGAACCAGTGGAGAGTTTTCCCCCCTGATTCCCACTGCTAGGGCTCCTTGATGCCACACTCGGTCAAATACGGCCTTGATGTCAAGGGCAGTCACTCTCACCTCACCTTGGGTGTCCAGTTCTTTTGTCCATGTTTGAACCCAAGGCTGTAATGAGGTCAGGAGCTGAGTGGCCCTGGCAGAACCCAAACTTGCTGTCCAAGGAGCCTTGGTGAGTTCCGTGAGTTCCTGCAGTGTATCTTGTAGATGGTACACACTGCTGCTACTGTGAGTTGGTCCTGGAGGGAGTGAATGTTTAAGGTGGTGGATGGGGTGCCATTCAAGTGGGCTGATTTGGTTTGGATGATGTTGAGCTTCTTGAGTGTTGTTGGAGCTGCACTCAACCTGCAAATGGAGAGTATTCCATCACACTCTTGACTTGTGCCTTGTAGATGGTGGACAGGCTTTGGGGAGTCAGGATGTGAGTTACTCATCGCAGAATTCCCAACCTCTGACCTGCTCTTGTAGCCACAGTATTTATATGATGCATCCAGTTAATTTATGGTCAATAGTAACTCCCAGGGTATTGATAGTGGGGGGTTCAGCAATGGTAATGCCATTGAATGTCAAGGGGTGATGATTGGATTCTCTCTTGTTAGAGATGGTTATTATCTGGCACTTGTGTGGCACGAATGTAACTTGCCACTTATAGCCAAAGCCTGGATATTTTCAAGGGTACACAACATGATGGAGGGTATCCTCAATGTGAAGACAGGACTTTGTCTGTACAAGGACTGTATGGTGGTCACTCCTACCAATGCTGTCATGGGCGAATGCGTCTGAGACAGGTAGATTGGTGAGGATGAGGTCAAGTAGGATATTTGTCTTGTTGGTTCCCTCACTACCTGCCGAAGACCCAGTCTAGCAGCTATGTCCTTTAGGCCTGTCAATAGGCTTGATGGAGGGGGAGATGTATAATAGGTTAGTCCTTGGTTTCTTGGGTTCAATTCCAACCACACAATTTGGATTTATATACAGATAAAGAAGTTTACAGAAGGAGGCCATTTGGGCCTTTATCACTCTGCTGGCCCTTTAAAAGAGCAGCTGTTCTTAGTACCAAATCCCCGCTTTTTGTCCATAACCCCGTAAGTTCCTCAGTCTCAAGAACCTGTCCAACTCCATTTTCAAATTATTTATGGAATCAGCTTCCACCACCTTCGAGCATTCCAGGTTCCAACAACTCCCAGTGAACAAAATTCACATCTCCCCTCTCAATCTTTTCCCACTGATTGTAAATCTACGCCCTCTGGTTATTGAGCTGCTCACCAACGGGAATAGTTTTTCTCCCTCTTTTCTATCAGAACCTCTCAGCCCTGTGAAAATCTCTATTAGGGGTCACCTCTTAACCTTCTCTGTTCCAAGGAGACAATCCCAACTTTTCCAACCTCTCCTTATAACCGAAGTCCCTCATCCCTGGTAAAATCCTGATGAACCTTCTCTGTCCCTAAAGCCTTTCTGTCTTTCCTGAAGTGTGAGGCCCAAAATAGTTCACAATATTCCAGCTGAGACCTAACCAGTGATTTACAAACTTCTAGAATCATCTCTTTGCTTCGATATTCTGTGCCTCTATTAATAAACCAGAGTAACTCCTTTTTTTTAAAAAAAAAACACCTCAGCAAATTGCCCTGCTATCTTTAAGGATTTGTGTGTGTGGACACCAGGGGTTCTCTGTTCATCGACACCCTTCCAAGTCCTGACATTTCATCATTCTCTTTCCACATCAGTCCCCGCAAACTGTGTCACTTCCCATTTCTCTGCCATGCTTCTGCCCATTTCACCATCATGTCTAAGGCATCCTGAAGTCTACAGCCAACCTGATCCCTATCTACTATGGTGCCAAGTTCTGTAGAATCTGTAAACTCTATAATGCTGCTGCCTCCAGCCGAGTCTAGGTCATTGATAAAATAGGGATGGTTAATGTAAGGAGCTGTGCACAGGCTTTGTCAAACAAAATCTGACACCAAGCACATAACGCAATACTAGGATCGGTGACCAACAGGTAACTTTTAAGCAATGACTTAGACAGGGGGAGGGTGAAGCGGACAGATTTGGGGAACAAATTCCAGATCTTAAGCAGAAGCAAAATGCTGCAGGAGCTGGAAATCTGAAATAAAGACAGAAAAATGCTCAGCAGGTCTGGCAGTGTCTGTGAAGAGAGAAACAGAGTTGACGTGTCAGGTTGCGGCTCTTCATCAGAAGAGGAAAAAGTTAGAAATGTAACAGGTTTTTACGTAACTTCAGAGTCAGCGGAATGTGGGAGGAAGGAACAAAAGGGAAGGTTTGTGTTTGGGCGGTAGGCTGGAGAAATTAAGTGACGACAGGGTGAAGATGCCAGGGTAAAGGGTAATGAGGACAAGTGAAAAAACGAAAGGTCTGTGCAGAGGAGGTGGAAATGAACTAATCAGAATTATTTACAAACTGCTGGAAAAAAATGGAAGTATTGTTTATGATCTGAAATTGGCCCAAGGGTAGGTGGGTTTCCCAATGCCTTCCCCGCTGCCAGTAAGAGTGCAGCATGGGCACAGAATGAGCGGTAAGGCAGCTGGCATGGTACCCATGGCATGGGCTCCTGTGATGGGGGTTGGGGAAGGGGTAAGGGGTGGGGGGGGGCCTAAAATCCCAGCCCTGGGTATCAGAAATATAAAGTGCTCCATTCTTAGCACTATAGATGACATCCATCATTCTGATTAACATAAAAGTCCTTTCACAAAAACTCTAACAGAAATCCAATTCGGTAATGATATCTGAAATGACCATCTGAGCCATTTAAGCTTTAATCTCCGATTCAGAGACTATTTGATCCCAGGGTATTTAAGCAGCTTTTTAAGCCATTGATGAGAGCACATTTTCTCTGCAACAATGAATCTGAAAATACATTTATCAAGTTTTAATGATAACCTTTTAGGACATTGAAAGTGCTGGATGATGGCACATAATTCAGGAGATTATCTCTGGCTCAAAGATTAGGATCCTGCCTTTTTCACAAAAAGAGATAACCAACAAAGTCCAGTTGTATTAATGTTCAGGTCGTACAGTGAAGGAACTCATCCCCCTTGTTTATTTCTAAATTAATTGTTTTTGTAGTAATTGAAACATTATTGAATGAAGTGTGGTAATGAAAACTCTTCATTGATGTGACACTCTGGGCCCAGAAGACTCTAATTCTCTCAAACAGGCTACAGAGTCAGATAAAAGCTGGAAGATGTTACATGCCTGTGATATCGTTGTGAGTTCTGTGGATCCAATTTGATATATTTACAGGCTTTACAGTCACTGCTTTAAACTGAAAGAGGAAAACACTGAACATTCACCAAAGTCTGACTTTGGTGACCACAATAGTGGATTCAGTAAATCTACTTCACAGTAACGACAAACACTGACTGAGACACTTGAGAATTAGAATAGAAACCTTTTCAATTTATCTCTCCATCACAACCTTCCTTCTCTTTCGATATTTAATATCACAAGTATTTTTGCTACTTTCACTTCTCCTGAATCGCAGTTTATTGCTCCTCCTAAAACCTAACCCCCATCCCCAACCTCCCCACCTAGTACGCTGTTGCCCCTCTCTGTATCAGCACACCATCTTGTACATAAGTATTGTGACATTGGTCCTTCTGTCTTGGACTCGAAGCGTGACACTTGGTTCTTAGACTGTAGACACACTCTGGTATCTGCTTGACACTTGTTTATTAGTACTACTTCTAAACAGGTTACAGAGTAGGCATGGAGTTCTTAGGTATGACTCCAACTTCTCTCCTGAGAGTCTATCACATGACTGACTGATACCAGTGCTGCATCATCATGTCATACATTAGCATAACTCATCTGTTAACTTTTTATAGGACATGAAGGGACATAATCTGTGGAGGTCCTCTCAACCCTCATTGTCCCATCCTCCCCTCCCTCCGCTCTCACAGCTCTGAAACCCAATCACTATCCTCATTGTCTCTCTCATTCCCTGCAACCTGGTAACCTCCATGCACGCTAAATCTTGATAGAGAGTTGACATTGGCAGCCAGTTATACTGATGGCTGGTTACGGGTTACTGATGGCTGGTTACTGGTTACCGATGGTTGCTTACTGCTAACTGATGGCTGGTTATGGGTTACCGATGGTTGGTTACTGGTTACTGATGGCTGGTTACAGGTTACTGATGGCCATTTCGAGCTGCGTATCTATTGCCGTCTGCCTGATGTGGATTGCATTGTTACTGGTATCGTCTTCTCCCTGCCTGAGGATTGGTTTTTCTACAGGAAATAAAGTCCTAACTTTGCATTTACCCCGCTTGACTTCTGGATAAAGATTCATCATAAATACAGTAAGAGACTTTTGCAACTGCAA
This sequence comes from Isurus oxyrinchus, assembly GCA_026770705.1. Lineage (NCBI taxonomy): Eukaryota > Metazoa > Chordata > Chondrichthyes > Lamniformes > Lamnidae > Isurus > Isurus oxyrinchus. The sequence goes on along the minus strand of JANJGN010000028.1, from coordinate 28,362,634 downwards.
CTAAAATTGCCCTACAAATACCCAAGATTATCAGGCATAACTGACTCTATACAATTACAGGGAGCATCACCGCTGATCCAACTCACAGCAGACTTACCAATCCTAAATCAGCAGAGAGCTCCACTGCCATATTAGTAAGAATGTGCACAGAGATGAAGGAAGCTATACATGTAATACATTCAAAATTATACATTTATAAACAGCGCCTCCAATATTTCCCTTGTGAATTCCAATGTCCACACTTGTAATGGAGACCTTCCTATCTTTCTAACCTGTACCTGTCCTGGGAGTGTTTGATAGGGACAGTGTAGAGGGAGCTTTACTCTGTATCTAACCCCATGCTGTACCTGTCCTGGGAGTGTTTGATGGGGACAGTGTAGAGGGAGCTTTACTCTGTATCTAACCCCGTGCTGTACCTGTCCTGGGAGTGTTTGATGGGGACAGTGTAGAGGGAGCTTTACTCTGTATCTATCCCCATGCTGTACCTGTCCTGGGAGTATTTGATGGGGACAGTGTAGAGGGAGCTTTACTCTGTAACTAACCCCGTGCTGTACCTGTCCTGGGAGTGTTTGATGGGGACAGTGTAGAGGGAGATTGACTCTGTATCTAAACCAGTGCTGTACCTGTCCTGGGAGTGTTTGAAGGGGATGGTGTAAAGGGAGCTTTACTCTGTATCTAACCCCGTGCTGTACCTGTCCTGGGAGTGTTTGATGGGGACAGTGTAGAGGGAGCTTTACTCTGTATCTAACCCTGTGCTGTACCTGTCCTGGGAGTGTTTGATGGGGACAGTGTAGAGGGAGCTTTACTCTGTATCTAACCCCGTGCTGTACCTGTCCTGGGAGTGATTGATGGGGACAGTGTAGAGGTAGCTTTACTCTGTATCTAACCCCGTGCTGTACCTGTCCTGGGAATGTTTGATGGGGACAGTGTAGAGGGTGATTTACTCTGTATCTAACCCCGTGCTGTACCTGTCCTGGGAATGTTTGATGGGGACAGTGTAGAGGGTGATTTACTCTGTATCTAACCCCGTGCTGTACCTGTCCTGGGAGTGTTTGATGGGGACAGTGTAGAGGGAGCTTTACTCTGTATCTAACCCCGTGCTGTACCTGTCCTGGGAGTGTTTGATGGGGACAGTGCAGAGGGAGCTTTACTCTGTATCTAACCCCGTGCTGTACCTGTCCTGGGAGTGTTTGATGGGGACAGTGTAGAGGGAGCTTTACTCTGTATGTAACCCCGTGCTGTACCTGCCCTGGGAGTGGTTGATGGGGACAATGTAGTGGGAGTTTTACTCTGTATCTAACCCCGTGCTGTACCTGTCCTGGGAGTGTTTGATGGGGACAGTGTAGAGGGAGCTTTACTATGTATCTAACCCTGTGCTGTACCTGTCCTGGGAGTGTTTGATGGGGACAGTGTAGAGGGAGCTTTACTCTGTATCTAACCCCGTGCTGTACCTGTCCTGGGAGTGTTTGATGGGGACAGTGTAGAGGGAGCTTTACTCTGTATGTAACCCCGTGCTGTACCTGCCCTGGGAGTGGTTGATGGGGACAGTGTAGAGAGAGCTTTACTCTGTATCTAACCCCGTGCTGTACCTGTCCTGGGAGTGTTTGATGGGGACAGTGTAGAGGGAGCTTTACTCTGTATCTAACCCTGTGCTGTACCTGTCCTGGGAGTGTTTGATGGGGACAGTGCAGAGGGAGCTTTATTGTTGCATAAAACTGTAGTAAGATGCTCTCAACCCTTGTTCATACTGCTTCTGGTCCCTCACCGTGAAAGAACAAAATTCACAAATAAAGAAAAACATTCTGTCTCATGGGTGTTGCTCAGTGTCACCTGTGAGGGAGACTTCACTTGCAGGAGTGATTGAGATGAAACATGTGACACAAAGCACTATCGAGCATCATCAAAGAGGTGGCAAGGTGAACAGCACATTCAACAGGCTCTGTAGCAATGGACTCTAAGAACAGAAGAGTAGGCCATTTGGTCCATCAAGGCAGCTTTGCCTTTCAATAAGGTTGTGGCTGATTTGATTATGGCCTCACCTCCACCTTCCTGCCTGTCCCTCATAACTCTTCACTCCCTTATATGTCAAGTGTATAAGTGAGAGGCAGCATGGTTTTGTGAAGGGAAGGTCGTGTCTCACTAACTTGATCGAGTTTTTTGAGGAAGTGACAAAGATGATCGACGATGGAAGGGCAGTGGATGTTATATACATGGATTTCAGTAAGACCTTTGACAAGGTCCCTCATGGCAGACAGGTACAGAAGGTAAAGTCACATGGGATCAGAGGTGAGCTGGCAGGATGGATACAGAATTGGCTTGGTCATAGAAGACAGAGGGTAGCAGTGGAAGGGTGCTTTTCTGAATGGAGAGCTGTGACTAGTGGAGTTCCGCAGGGATCAGTGCTGGGACCTTTGCTGCTTGTGGTATACATAAATGATTTGGAGGAAACTGTAACTGGGCTAATTAATAAGTTTGCAGATGACACCAAGGTTGGAGGAGTTGCAGATAGTGAAGAGGATTGTTAAAGGATACAACGGGATATAGATCGGTTGGAGACTTGGGCGGAGAAATGGCAGATGGAGTTTAATCCGGACAAATGCGAGGTAATATATTTTGGAAGGTCTAATACAGGCAGGAATTACACAGTAAATGGCAGAACACTTAAGTGCATCGACGGGCAGAGGGATCTGGGTGTACAGGTCCATAGGTCACTGAAAATGGCAACGCAGGTGGATAAGGTAGTCAGGAAGGCATATGGCCTGCTTGCCTTCATAGGCAGGGGTATTGAGTATAAAAGCTGGGAAGTCATGCTGCAGCTGTATAGAGCCTTGGTTAGGCCACACTTGGAATATTGCGTGCAGTTCTGGGCCACATTACCAGAAGGATATGGAGGCATTGGAGAGGGTGCAGAGGAGGTTTACCAGGATGCTGTCTGGCCTGGAGGTTATTTGCTATGAGGAGAGGTTGGAGAAACTCGGATTGTTCTCACTAGAGCGACAGAGATTGAGGGGCGACTTGATGGAAGTTTACAAAATTATGAGTGGCATGGACAGAGTAGATAATCAGAGGCTTTTTCCCAGGGTGGAAGAGTCAATTACTCGGGGACATAGATTTAAGGTGAGAGGAGAAAACTATAGAGGAGATGTGTGGGGTAGTGAGTGTCTGGAATTCGCTGCCAGAGGAGGTGGTGGAAGCAGGTACGATAGTGGTGTTTAAGAGGCAGCTTGACAAATACATAAGATGGGAATAGAGGGATACGGACCCCGGAAGTGCAAAATGTTTTAGTTGACGGGCAATATGATCGGCGCAGGCTTGGAGGGCCGAAGGGCCTGTTCCTGTGCTGTACTTTTCTTTGTTCTTTGTTCAAAAATCTAACTCAGCTTTGAATATATTCAGTGACCCAACCTCCACTCCTCTCTTTGGAAGAGAATTCCAAAGACTACCGACCCTCAGAGAAAAAATTCCTCCTCATCTCTGTCTATATTATTTGGTAACTATGTCCCCTGGTTCTAGCTTCTCCCATGAGGAGAAACATACTCCCAGCAACCACCCTGTCAAGGCCCCTCACACTCAATATAAGATCACCTCTCACACTCCAATGATAGGCCCAAGCTCCTCAACCTTTCCTCATAAGACAAACCCCTTCACCTCAGGAATCAGCCTAGCGAACCTCTTCTGAACTGCTTGCAATGCAAGTAAATCCCTCCTTATAAGGAGTCATGGGCTCTATGACCCTTCACCAGGGTACACCATAATGGGCTCTCATCTGACTGCCTCCAGGGTTTTCGCTTACACCCCTGAGCCCAGCCTTTTGCCCAGTTTTAAAAGGCAAGAATACTTTGTTCCTCTGGTTGGAAAAATGTCAGTGCTGCTGCTCTGACAACACCTGAGCAGCCTCTGTATCACAGGCTCTCATAACACTGAATGACATTCACCTTATCTTCCCTGACCAGCCATGAGCTCACTATTAAGTAGCAGTGGGCTATAGCCCACTCACTCAAGCATGAACCGGGATAAGATCACCAGGCATCCAACCATATCGTACATCACACGGCGTACACCTCAATTAGTTTTACTAAACATAATTAATGAGGTGAGGGGAAAGAAAAACAGCATAAACCCTTGCTTGTAACCTTGGTAACCGATCTGCAGTCTTATTCTCAGTGGCAGAATAAATTATCATTTAAAAAGTGAAGCCACTTAATGAAACTTACGATCTGGAGTAACGTTGTTCTTTCTTCAGTGAACCTGCCAATTAATAATTGCATCATCCAGTATAAACTTGGAGATCCCGGGTGTGCTTCTGGATAATTCTGCTTCAACTATTTAAAGAAATCAAGCCTTCATCTAATATTTAAAAGATATTTTAACTCAATTCTCGTCTCGAAACAGTTGGTACCCAACACGCCAGCAACGCTCTGCCTCAAGTGAATTTTCCTAGCCTCTCTCCTCACTCTTGACGACAATTTTAAATTGACCACCCTACACCAGGCCCTCAACAGAGGGAAGTCTTTTTCGCAATTTATCCAATCAAAACTCTTCACAATTTTAAGATGATCTATTAATTACCAACACCACGTGGACGGCAGCAGTTCAGGATGGCCGCTCACCACCATCTTTTCAAGGGCAAGTAGGGATTGCTGGCCTAGCCAGTGACACCTCTGTCCCAGGTGTGAGAATCATAGCTCTCGAGACTGATTTTTTTCTTTTACAAAATGGAATGGCATGATCTGGACATCTGGATGCTAACCTGGGATTCTTTTCTAAAAAGGTCATAAGTTCACCTTGGAACTGTAAACAAGCAGGCCTCTTCCAAGAAGTCACCTGACCTATCACTCCTCCTTGAGGAGTTGTTTGTTTTGAACTGTGAAGCTCTTTAATTAATGAAAAACTGGAAGATAAAAGAGGCAGTCACATGGCAGGGGCAAACTTTAAGTTTGGATCTGTGGTTTTGAGGAACAAGCTGAGGAAGGAAGGCTACCTTAACTGGCTCCCTCTCTCTGCCTTGTCTGAAATTGTGTGTGGCTATTAACTGTGGTCAGAGAACCCTCATCTGAATGTGACAAGTCTGCATTTGGACCTGCAAAACAGAGACTGGTTGGTGAGAAATTCCAGACATCCACAAGGGAGCTTCAGGTCGGTGCCATCGAGACCCGGTGGACTTTATCCTTTCTTTTATAATGCCCATCCTCAAAAGTCCATCTCTGCAGAGAGACTTTCTATCTGTTTGTCCTTTGTTTGTCTGTGTGTGTGTGTGTGTGTGTGTGTCTGTGTGTGTGTGTGTCTGTGTGTGTGTGTGTGTCTGTGTGTGTGTGTGTGTGTGTGTCTGTGTGTGTGTGTGTGTATGTGTGTGTGTGTGTGTCTGTGTGTGTGTGTGTGTGTCTGTGTGTGTGTGTGTGTGTGTGAATGTGTGTGTGTGTGTGTGTGTGTGTCTGTGCTGGGGGGATTCTTTAGGAAGAGATAGATAATTATTCTTCCCGATTACAATTGTGCATTAATTAGTACTAGCAACTTGTTAAAAGAAGCTTTGTTCTAAAATAAATGAATCATTCTGAATTTTTGAAAGAAGCCTTATCAGAGTCTCTTTTCTTCTGGGTAATAGAAGTATAGGTACACAATTAGCCATTTTGGTGAGAAAATTAAACATTTAAGTTAATGGTCCGGCCTGCTGAGTAGTGGAGCCCGATAATTCGCACATTCCTCCCATCCCAGTCATAACAACAAGAACAAGTGCAAAATATTGCCTCTTACCATTCTCTGTCACTGTTCTGTTCCAGTGGGTAGAGTCGCACTATCTCGGGAGGGTTTTCCTACTGAAATCTATGTCCACACATTCGCCTGCATTGAACTACATCCCACTGATGTGTCTCCATCTTCTTAGTCTTCTAGAAAGTTTCTCAGTGTTGTTGTGCGGGCCCAACACTGACCCCCCAGGGTCCAGCACATCCAAGCTTTCTCCAATCTGAGCGACATCCATTAACACTAACCTTTCTTGAATTTCCTGTCGCTCATTCACTCAATCGGCTGCTGCATTTCGTTGTGTCAGGTTTCTGAATTTATGCAGCCTCTTGAATACAAACAGAGCAATCTCGATATGAAAATGTTGTTCATCATGCAGCACCGAAGGAGCCATTCAGCCCATCATGCCTGTGCTGGCTCTTTGAAAGTTCTACCCAATTAATCCCATTTCCCTGCCATTTACTCAAAGTCCTGCAGTTTATTTTCCTTTTCAAGTGTTTATCCAATTTTCTTTTGAACATTCCTTATTGAATCTGCTTCGAGCACCCTTTCAAGCAGTGCAAAAATGAATCAAATAGCTTGCTTTAGGCTCTCACAAATATCAGAATTTCATGATCAACAATAAACTCCAACTGACCATTGATGCAGAGTTCAGCTGGGCTCCAACAGGGCCCTGTGTTGTCACTCAGCAATTTGAGTGGCTGGGTTTGGCTGGAGATTCGGAGTCAGTGACTGTAACTCATCATTGCATGGTGCTGAACTGGCAGTGCACTGGTGGGGCTCTAATGACTGACCAACAAGCCTGAATATTGACGCTGAAGGCAGAGATCATTGAGTTATACTTGGTGTAACGCCGCTGACTTGCACTTTGTGAACTTTGTTGAATTTCCCAAGGGCAGCGCAAATGACTTTGATTTAAAACTGCAGCTTGTGGGGCCACTTGTTAAAACGAGCAGCATCTATTTTACTCAGCCACAGGTCTGCTGCGCTCCTGTAAATGTTTCCAAATGATGGGGCCTGGCAGGTTATGGTAATACAAACAAATGGGAGATCAGTCAGTCGCAAGGGCCAGATGAAGAGATAGTTTGAAAATCAAAAGACACATCTCCACTCTGGCATAGCGGCTCTGGGCATCTTCATCAGCCACAACGATAATTAAATAAACAAATACCAGGCAGGACCATCTGGAATCACTGGGAATTAAGGCCTGGCCTCATCAGCTCACTGCAGACTGCAGTTTCCATTGGTTAACTCTGCTATGGGTATAGATCTGCCCATCTTCCAAAACAGTCCAACAACAGTATCAACAACCATTGATAGAATAGTCCCAAAAATCTGGAGAGTCTTTCAGCTGCGTGTAAGTGACACCACGTCCACTGTTCATGAAGCTCAGCTTGAACAACAACCTGCATTTATCTAGCACCTTCAATGTAGGAAAATGTCCCAAAGGGTTTCACGGGAGCATAAATCATATGAAAAACTGGCACTGAGCCACAAAAGGAGATATGAGGAGGGGAGAACTACACGCTTGGTCAAAGAGGAGGTTAGGTACCCAGTGCTCACTGACTGACCCAGCCCAGGGTCAATCCACTGTCTCCATGGGGCTACAACAAGAATAAACTCCTCCCTCCTCCACTCCTCCTGCATCACCAGCAGTCAGTCAGCAGCACATAACAAACAAAAGGGACTTGCACTACATACAACAATTATTTTTCTCCCTCCAGACACAAAGAACAGGAGCCCTCAAGTCTGCCCCATCATTCAGTCAGATCGTGGTTAGTCTGGATCTGAACTCCACCAACGCCCCCTTGGTTCCCTAACCTTAATACCCTTTGTCAGCAAAAATTGATCAATCTCAGTGTTGGAATTTTTCAGTCGACTTTCCAGCCTCGACAACTTTCAGTTGCACTACCCTCTGCGTGAAGAAGTGAAGACGCACTCAAATGAATTGACAGTGACAAAACCTGAGCCACTGAGACGAGCAAAGCTGAGAGACCTGCAAAGCTCGAGGACAGAGATCAAGGAAGTTCAGGTGACTGAGACATTTACACCTAATGGGGGCTGGAAACTAACTCAACCACAGCAACAGTGCACCCAAGATTCTAACCGTCCAAACTATCCCCAACCCATGCAGACAAATCTGAGTGACAGGACACAGCATCAGGGACTTGAATTAATGACTTTCCAACTGAAAGGTGATCATCAAACCATTAGCGTGATTAAATGGCTAAATCTATAATTACAGTTTTAGCAAGCCGATTTGTTTGTTCCGCTTTTTTGATACGAGTGGGTTTATGAGGGGGAGTGGCTGGGGGCTAAACGGCACTGATCCTAGCTGCAATTTTTCAAAGTGGAAGGAATTCTGTAAGTATCAACCTCCAGCACCCCCTCGTCCCTCACTCCTCTCCATGCTGATACATCCTGGTTCAATGGAGAAGTGATGTGAAGGAAGTGACTGGCCCATTAGAGTCTCACACTGTGAATCAGATTATTTGTTTGGTGACTGATGGTAAGATAGAAAGTCAATATCAGGATGAGAATGAAAAGACAGAGGCTGCCTGACGGGACCACAACAACAAAGAGAGAGGAGACTACAGCGATGATAGTATGATGCAGCCTCAACTAATCCATAAGGGATTATCCTGTACAAAACCATATTGACTGCAGGACAATCTCCTTGTGTTTGTCTGTAAATATGTTCGCCTAGGTGAAGGAATGACAATTCAAACGTTTTTCCATTTGGCAGCGAGTATCAGCCATTCACATATCAGGCACAGCCAACCTGAGGTTAGCTGCAGGACTGGGCAGCTATGGTTTAGATTATCCTCCTCCACAGCCCCAGTCCCTGTAACGGTGAGCTCCCCATTACTGGTACTCTGACTTGTTCCTATCAATGTGAAGGTGTTAATACACCTACCGGGCTGAAGGCAGTTTTCATAGAATCTTACAGCACAGAAGGAGGCCATTCAGGCCACCATGCCTGTGCTGGCTCTTTAAAGATTATCTAATTAATCTCTTTCCTTTGCTTTTTCCCTACAGCACTGAAAGATTTTCCTCCTTAATTATTTATCCATTTCCACCGCCCTTTCATTCTGCACATTCCAGTTCGCAGCACACTGTGTTAAAGAAAAGATTCCCTCTTCCCTCTTCCTTGGCTTCTTTTGTTAATTATCTTAAATCTGTGCCCTCTGATTACTGACTGTACTGTCTGCTGAAACCAGTTCTCTTTATTTACCCTATCAAAACCTCTCAATTTTGAACATCTTGATTAAATCTCTCCTTCATCTTCCCTGGTCCAAGGAGAACAATCCCAGCTTGTTCCATTTTATGAGTTAAAGTCATGCCGTAAAAAATCAGAAAAGGAAACTCAAGAGCTGCAGAATAACAGAATAATATAGCATGGGAAAGCCATTCAGCCCATCATTTCTATCAGCCCACTGAAGGAGTTATCCACATTCCCCTGTCTTATTCTCAAACCCTTTAAAGTTTTCTCTCTCAACTATTTATCCAACTTGGCTTTGCAAATTTATTTTGGATTCTGCTTCCTTCACTGTCGCTGGGTAAAAATCCTGGAACTCCCTCCCTAACAGCACTGTGGGTGTACCTACACCACATGGACTCAATGTTCAAGAAGGCAGCTCACCGCCACCTTCTCAAGGGCAACTAGGGATGGGTAATAAATGCTGGGCCCAGCTGACAATGCCCACATCCTGTGAATAAATTAAAAAAACTTTCTGTTAAAAAAATTCCCTGAAATTATCCTTCCTATCTTATCTTAATTAATGCTCGCTGATTATCAACCCAATGGAAAGATTTTTTTTCCAATTTACTCCATCAAAACCAACTCCATCCGATCCCTTGTTACCCTTCCCCACACTAATGAAAGGAGTCTCCGCATGTCTACCAGAGCAAAATACTGCACATGCTGGAAATCTGAAATAAAATCTGAAAATGCCAGAAAAATTCAGCATCTGTGGAGAGGAAACCAGAGTTAACATTTCTGGTCAGTGACGAAAGGGCTTCATAGATGTTGCCAAACCTGCTGAGTATTCCCAGAACTTGCTGTCTTAATCCAATACCTCTAGATTCTCCTTGTATCCAAAAAAATCTTTACCTTGTTATTCTTAGAAGATCCCTTCTGCACTCTCCACAACCTTTAGCAAGGCCTACAGTTCTCTATACAATGGATTAGAGTCTAGATCCTAAAGATGAAAGAGCTGTCTGATCTGAGACCTTGTGCCTCTTTTGCCACCACTTTAATCATCAATTAAACCAGATCCATGACGGTAAGATCCTTATGATCAAGCGTGCAGACACTTTTCCTACTTCCCTGGTGCATCGCCCTAAGAGGTCGTTCTTGAGACTAGAATGTCCCAGGTTCAAGAGTGATCTGTGTCTTGAGTTAGCCGATCTCAATCAGGGCAATATCAGGGGTGCTACAATTTGGACCTAGCGTCGTTGGTTCAAAGAAACAAGCTGCATTACGGAGGAAGTGTGAGTGACATTATAGGGTAATAACTCCACCTCCAAGTCTACAGAAGGAAAAGGCTTCAATCTGCTGTTGCACTTCTAGCCTAATCGAGAACATTTGTGTAAACTGGGGGGGGGGGGGGGTGCGAGGGCAACATACAGTGGTTGCAGTCATCTTGCAGGAGATCAATGCACCCAGGGAAAGAGAGAAGGGTAGCCATGTCCCTTTAGCTATGGGAACACCAACAATTATTAAAGTTACCCTTGCATATAAAAACAGCTCAGTATTGAGAGTGAGCTTGTGTTTGGTGATGATGATCATTAGAGGGCAGGGGTTTCTTGTGGTGTGTTAATCCAAACCATTAGTAACTTGAATTTAGATGGTGCATCTAATGGAGTAAACTATCCCAAGGTGCTTCACAGGAGTGTAATGGAACAAAATTTGACACTAAGCCACATAAGGACGAGACGGCAGAGTAGGTTTTAAAAGGAGCATCTTAAAGGAGGAGAGACAGATGGAGAGGCTTAAGTTGAGCACAAAAACAAAACAGAGAGGCTGCTGGTGGAGGATAATAGTGTGTTAATAATTCACATTCACCTTCCTGTAACAAGAATTCAGATCAGCCAGGAGTACACTGGATCAATCTCCAGGACACTGTAGCAAGCAACAGCCAAGAGTAAAATGATTGCAGCAGCAAAAAAAACCGTTTTTTCCCACTTTGTCTCATTGATTACTGAGAAAAACTACTGAAGATAGAAAGTGTTGTTTGACTGAGTCATGAATCAGCCAATTGGGTTGCAAAGAATTTGTTCAATTTCCAATGCAATTGGATGTGTCAGCTAACCAATGGCAAGAGGGTAGGGCGGGACTAAACAAGGCAGGAGATCATGTAATGAAAGCTCCAGGAATATGTCCAATCAGAGTTGGCAACATGTACGAGCTCACCAAATCAAACAGCACAAACGGGAACCACAGCTGACAACACAAAATTGATTAAGGCACTGAGGGCAAAATAAAACTATAAATAGATATGGATATTAGGGCTGTCAACAAATAAAAAAAAGTCATGATTAATCCTGCAATTAAAACTTGTAATCTCAGTTAATCTTGGTCTTTGTGGTATATTTCATTGATACAATTGCTGCATCCATCTTATTCACAGTTACACTATGATTACACAGGAATTATGGTGGAAAACTCAAAGTAAACTGCTTCTGAGGAACAGTATTTCTGTGAAACTGGAATTGAGTTTGAGTATAAATAGCAGAAGCTATTTTTCTGTCAATAAACCATAAGACAATTTTAATAAATAAATACTGCATTCACAGCTCCTTCACGACTGAGGCTCCGCTTCATAAGGCTTGAGTTTATCTTACATTTTTTCTGGTGATTGCTTTTAGTGGAATATTGGACTGTGCTAAGCGCAGTTAATTTTTTATTCACTTGACAGCCCTATTTGCGACTTTTGTTATTTGCTCTCTTCCCTTTTTGAAGGATATTTCTCAGCTCTGTCTCGCACGATCCTTCCTTGGTGTCTTTCCACCTGACCCTCAGACCAGAGTGAAAGCCCTCCAGATACAAACATTGAGGGGCAGGTGTGACTGCTCCTTGGCTGACGGCCTCTTTCATTTCTTGTTCATTACTCGCTTCTACAATGTGCACATTGGTCAACGTCATAGAGTCATCGGGTTTTACTGCACAGAAAAAGGCCCTTCAGCCCATCACATCTGCCCCAGTCTTCAAGCCCCTATCTACTCTATTCCTGTTTTCCAAGACTTGGCCCGTAGCCTTGTGTGCAATGGCATTTCAAACGTTCATCGAAATACTTAAATGTTGAGAGGGCTCTCACTTCTACTGCCCTTTCAGGCAGTGAGTTCCAGACGCTCTGCCTGTCTTTAGTATCAGGTATGTGTGTGTGTGTGTGTGGGTACACGGGGGTGATTTTCATTGCGTGTGCAGGTATTTGTGTGTGTATGTTTATGTGTACAATACGTATCTGCAATTGGCTCAGCGCCATGGGGCAGAAACCTTCTCTGAGTGGGTGACCCGCTCGGACATCAAATAGGGCGTGATGACATCATCGTGCAGGCGCGATATTTCGGGCGGCAGGTGTGCGTGTGGGAGTTGGAGCTGTGCCCACCATCAATTACGAGGCCGGTTAAGGCTATTGAAAAGACCATTAAGCTGGATTTCACGTTGCCCGTGTGGTTTCACACTCATCGCATGGGCAAAACAGGCAGGGGGGCGGCCGACAATTTGCTAAACCACATCCAAGGGCAGGATAGGAAGGGTCAGCAGCATTGCCAAGTGTGAGTAGTGGGGAGTTTTGGAGATAGTTTGCTGCAGGTTGCTTATTGGTACTTGGCAGCTTCACCTCTGTTCAGGGTTTCATTATTAACATTTCCAGGCTTCATTTCAGGACTTATTGGTGTCTCTAAGCCCTGGATTAGGGATTCAGACCGTGTGGACCCTTCCAGGTATCAGACAGCCTTCCCTTACCCTGGTAATGGGGATTGTGGTCTCCGCTGGAGGCATCTCCTCTGAAGAGGAAGAGAGAGACAGAAGGGGGAGGAGGCCAGGTGTCCCAGTGCAGCTTCCAGGGGAGTGACCTGTGGGAGGAGAGGTGCAGGCACAAGGGGCGCAGGGCCAGCAGGCAGTCCAAGGTGGAAGGGGCCACAGAAGACGCCACTATCCTGCTGCCAGGGTTTACAGGCAGTGATGCAGGTACCTCAATATGTCCATGGTGCAATGCTGAAGGAGGCTCCACCTCTCAAGGAAGACAGTGACCTCCATTTGCCAGATGATTGGGCCTGAGATCAGCTCCGACTGTGTGGCTGGACACCTGATGCCAGTGGCTCTGTCGGTCACAGTGACCCTCAACTTCTGTGCCTCCGGCTCTTTCTAGGGCTCAGTGGGGGATCTGTGCGGAGTCTCCCAATCAGTTGTCTACAGTTGTGTCAAGCTGGTAATAGAAGCTATTTTCAGGTTGGTACTGACCTTTATTCTTTACCATATGGACGAGGCCAGCCAGGCTGAGCGAACCAGAGGCTTTGCAGCGATTGCTGGGTTCCCCCACGTTCAGGGTGCCCTCGCCTGCACATGTGGCCACCAAGGCGCCAGCAGTTCAGCCAGATGCCTTCGTCAACAGGAAGGGATTCCACTCCATGAACGTGCAGATAGTGTGTGACCACAGGATGCAGATTCTGCAAGTCTGTGCAAGGTACCCAGGCAGCTCCCATGATACATACATCCTGAGACACTCCCAGGTGCCGAGACTCTTCAGTGCTCCAGCCTTATTAGATGGATGGCTGCTGGGTGACGAGGGCTATCCTCTGAAGAGTTGGCTCACGATGCCTCTCCACCACCCAAGAACAATTACAATATGAGTCATGCCTCCACAAGGGTGGTGGTAGAAGGACCATAGGTCTTCTCAAGACCCAGTTCTGTTGAAGGGTCATGAGGACTCGAAACATCAACACTTTTCTTCTCTGCTGATGCTGAGTTTGTCCAGGTAATTCTGTTTTTGTTCCGCTTCCAATGCCTGGGCCATTCAGTGTTAGCACTACAATACCCCCCAGAGTGGGTATCACTGGTAGTGGTTACAGGCGGCGCTCTCTACAATCTGGCACTGGCAAGGGGGGACCCACTGGAGGAAGAGGATCTTGATGCAGCTGCACTGGCCACTGGTGATGAATCCAATAGTGAGTCAGAGGAGGAGCAGGGTGAGGAGAATGCTGAGGGTGTGGAGGCAGACCTCTGTATACTTCAGGTGGGCAGGGACACTGGGACACCTTGATCCAACCCTCCTTCAGCTAGGCTTCCACTTCAGGCCAGGGCTGCCAGCCCCATCCCAGATGTCTGAAATGACCCTTTCATTTGCACCCAAAATCCACTCAATGCCTCATGGTGCCTTTAACTTTGCGAGCCCCCTCACCTTGTTGGCACCGGCATTGGAGACAGCCGCTGACTCTGCTGTCCTGTTGGCCTTGATGACCTTGGCAGGCGTCCTCTGGCCAGTGGAGCCTGTGCTGACCCCGCCTGGGAGGGAGCGGCCAGTGCCAGAGCTGGCATCTCCCCAGTCATTGCTGCCTTGTCAGATGCCACAGTCATTGGCAGAGGGTGGAGGAGCTGCTGCTGTCATCCAGCACACCCTGAGAGGAGCCTGCAGAGATGACAGGCAGCTCATGCACCAACGTGAGGTCATGTGGACCTCCCTGCTCACTATTGATGGATGGGCACCTAGCTTAGATACTGGGTGCCTCATCCATCTCCCACATGGACACTGACCACCTGAGGTCAGTGCCTGAGAGAGGGGTTATTGGTACTTGGCAGCTTCACCTCTGTCCAGGAACCCCTCATTCTGTCCCTGGAGCTGCCTCTCTATGAGAGTCGCTACTCTCTCAATGGAGGAGGCAGTGCTCACGCTTCACATCGACTCCTCCATCACAGAGACCATGACACACAGCCCCTCATGGATCTCCACCAGATCCTTCCACACATCCCGCTGGACATCCAGCATCGGCCGCCTAATGGACAACTCCAGAGGTTCATCATCTGCCTTCGCCTGCACCTCAAGCGAGTGTGAAGTGCCCTCACCAATGTACACCAACATTCTTGCCACCGATCTAATGCCCACCAAGCTGCTGGTATCTGCGCTGGTGCCTGCTTCAGAGAATGGATGTGACGCAGGTGCAAATGAAGGCCGGTGGTTCTCCAGTGTCAGAGGTGGCCCTTCAGGGTCCAGAGAGCGAGTGCGTGCTGGTGAATCGAAGGGAGAACAAGGACATGTCATTAGTTAAAGTCATCACACTGTCACTGTGCTACCAGGCACCCTGGTGAGACAATGGGGATCTGTATCATGGTGCCCTCGTCTTTCATTGATCATTGGGGACTCCAGATTGAGGCTCTGATCAATGAAGGGACTATTCTACAATGGTTGCACAATCCGAAACTCTCACCTCTGTGGGCTGAGCTCTTACCTTCGTCTGGCACCCTGCGTCTCCACACCCGGTTGCACGGGGAGTGTGCCGGCTCTCCAGCTCAAGGGCCTCCTGCTCAAACCTGGTCAGCAGCAGCAGGTTGGGTGGGCCTCCATGGTAAGTGACCTCCCTGATTGGTTATGGCTCGTCTATTCCTTAAAGGACAGAGGATCACTGACTAGTCCACCCTCTACCTTCAGCGCCATTACAGCCTGGCAAACCCCAGCTGAGGAGCACCTCACAGGGCACATCCGAGTTGTGGCCCTCGAGCTGCAAGGTACTCAGTCCAAGCAGCCAGGGCTCAGCCCCTTGGCCAGCTCCATCATTGACGGTCGGCACTCAGACTAAGGTCCACGGTGGGGAAGGCCACACCTTAACACTTCTGCACACTGACAGGGTATTCACCCTTCCTGAGCACAGCCGGTCATTGAACCTCTTCTGGCACTGCAACCATGCGCGCCACATGTCACGGCTGCTCACCACGCTACGGCCTCTTCCCATGCCCTCTTTGTGAGGAGAGGTGCCCTCTTCCTCCCACCTCTGGGAGCTCCTGGCTCCTCCTCCAGGAGGACCGCGAGGCACTCATCCGAAAAGCCGGGTGGTAGGGTGGGGGGGGGTCCGAGTACCCACCCGACCTGCCCTCCTGCCTGGTGTCTCCAGCCATGCTCGACCCCCATCACTTTGCTAACGCAGGCAGACGGGTCTTCCCCAGCAGCCTTCCAGGGACTTCCTGGGCCCTTTTTAAACCGGTCGCGGGTTGCCAATGGACCCAGCGGCCGACAGCCCTCGGCCGCTGCTCAGCCCTTCCCGGTCAGTGAGGCTGCAGCCTGTTTCCTAGCCGATCCCGGAGCCTGTCGACTGCACCCGCGCCAAACTGACAGCTCTGCCCGCGAGGGTGCTGGTGCCTGGGACACGTTCAGCAGCTTTATAGCAACAGGAGATATTTTTCAATTTAGTCAAAAATGCAATATCTTAACAGCCACGATGCCGGTACTCAACTGCCAATAATAATACAAAAAACAAGAGAGACAGATATCAACAACATTTTAAAGGTTTTTGTACAAAAAACTTGTTAATTAAATAATTCTTTCCCATAAGTACAATGTTAATAAAATGTGAAACACTAAACACGTCATTTAATTACCGCCAGAATGGGCTCGATCGATTGAAGTCGGGAGCCACATAAGGTCCTTAATGAGCCACAAGTCAACAGGTTGCCGCACCTTGGATTGGGAGGTGCTTTGCGATGATGTTTCTCATGGGTCACTTTTAGGTTTATTACTCTTTATTTTTTTTTATCAATGACCTAGACTCGGCTGGAGGCAGCAGCATTATAGAGTTTACAGATTCTACAGAACTTGGCACCATAGTAGATAGGGATCAGGTCGGCTGTAGACTTCAGGATGCCTTAGACATGATGGTGAAATGGGCAGAAGCATGGCAGAGAAATGGGAAGTGACACAGTTTGCGGGGACTGATGTGGAAAGAGAATGATGAAATGTCAGGACTTGGAAGGGTGTCGATGAACAGAGAACCCCTGGTGTCCACACACACAAATCCTTAAAGATAGCAGGGCAATTTGCTGAGGTGTTTTTTTTTTAAAAAAAAAGAGTTACTCTGGTTTATTAATAGAGGCACAGAATATCGAAGCAAAGAGATGATTCTAGAAGTTTATAAATCACTGGTTAGGTCTCAGCTGGAATATTGTGAACTATTTTGGGCCTCACACTTCAGGAAAGACAGAAAGGCTTTAGGGACAGAGAAGGTTCATCAGGATTTTACCAGGGATGAGGGACTTCGGTTATAAGGAGAGTTTGGAAAAGTTGGGATTGTCTCCTTGGAACAGAGAAGGTTAAGAGGTGACCCCTAATAGAGATTTTCACAGGGCTGAGAGGTTCTGATAGAAAAGAGGGAGAAAAACTATTCCCGTTGGTGAGCAGCTCAATAACCAGAGGGCGTAGATTTACAATCAGTGGGAAAAGATCGAGAGGGGAGATGTGAATTTTGTTCACTGGGAGTTGTTGGAACCTGGAATGCTCGAAGGTGGTGGAAGCTGATTCCATAAATAATTTGAAAATGGAGTTGGACAGGTTCTTGAGACTGAGGAACTTATACAAAAAGCAGGGATGTGCATAAACCTGACCGTTCTTAAAGAGCCCCAACATACATGCACGATGGATCAAATGGTCTCCTTATGTAGATTCAGACAAACTTACAGATGATTCTGTAAAACCCATCTAAACCATGCAGAGTCCTGACTCCTGTGTCAGGGCCACATCCTTCCAGCCAGTGGAAATCACTCCTTGATAGAGATGTGCCAAGATTTCACAAGAGTTACATACCGATCAGAGATTGCAAGAACTCATCACCCAATCCACTCTCTCAAACTCAGCTTCAGATAAATGGCTGGGACAATAAAGCAATGCAATTTAGGCATAACCACACAAGTGTTCAGCACTCGAAACCTGCCACAATCCCATGTTTAATACTTGGATTAGGCCTTCTCAACATTCTCCAGCCTGAAACACAAGATAAATACACTAATGTCCTAAACAGGAAATCTGCACCAGAGTTACACACCATTGCAGAGGAGCCTGTACAACCAGATGCAGGGGAAAGCACACAAGGGGAGACAGTGAAAGAGGGACATGGAAATAGAGAGAGAGAGAAGAGATGTTCTGTTTCTGGCTAGTTAGAAATGGCTCAAAGAATACAGGGTTTTCCCTCTTCTCAATTAATCAATAGTCTCCGAGAGTAAGGTGGTTCCTCCCAAATATTTCTCCTCAAATCTTTTCACATTTTGAGAGAGATACTGCCTTTACTGTCAACATGGCTCTTGTACCAGCCTCACTTCCCCCACAGAGCTTGCGTCTCTCAGCCTTGTTGATAGTATGGTCAGCACTCCTTCCTTCAAAACCCCCAGTAAATCAATCGCACACACTCCTTACCCCCCCTCAATCCTCATTACACCATCCAGAACTGCAGAAGTGCTCTACTCTGACTCATTCTGAAACCTCTGCAATCCCTTCCTCTCCTGGGTTTCCTCTCCCACAACTTTACGGCCTTTGAAAACCAAGTTTGATATCACTTAACAACAACAGTTTGCGTTGAAATAGCACCTTCAATATAGAAAAATGTTTCAAGATTCTTCAAAGGAGCGTCGTCAAAATCAAATGAACATAAGGTGTTATTAGGGCAGGTGGACCCAAAGCTTGTTCAAAGTGGTCAGTTTCAAGTAGTGTCTTAAAGTAGGAGTGGGAGGTGGAGAGGTTCGGGGAGGGAATTCCCAAGTTTAAGGCCCAGGCATCTGAAGGCACGGCCATCAATGGCGGAGCGATTAAAATCGGAGATGCACAAGAGGCCTGAGTTGAACAAGCAGAGATCTTGAAAGGTTGTAGGGCTGGAGGTTACACAGGGAGCGAGGCAAGAGGCCATGGAAGATTTTGAACACAAGAACGAGAATGTTAAAATCAAGGCTATCATGGACCGAGAGCCAACGAGGTCAGCAAACACAGGATGATGGGTGAACAGGGCTTGGTATGAGTTGGGATACGGACAGCAGAGTTACCAATGAGCTCAAGTTTGTGGAGAGTGGAAGATCGGAGGCTGGCCAGGAAATTATTGAATCATCAAATCTGTTGGGATACCAAAGGCATGGGTGAGGGATTTAGCAGCAGATGAACTGAGACAGTGGTAGAGATGGACGGTGTTTCTTCTCGAGGCACATTCTGTTTCTCACTTCAGAATTTGGGTTTTAACCTGTTTTACTAACACTAAAAACCGACTCTTTATTAAACAGCATCTATTCAATAAAATTCAATAATAGTATCTAAATGGCATATATAGCAAATAATATCAGTTTTCCTAGTAAGAAGTATGAATGTTATTGTTTCTTGAATCCCTCATATCTCAAATCTAAAGCACTGCACAAACACTAGATTTGATCTGGGCTAAAATGAATTAACTCAGCCTTTTCCCTGCAATTTCAATAGAGAGATTCCTTCCCAAGGATGTGGCCATATGAAGCTGCTCCTCCTAGCACTAGCAATGCAATTACACGATGCAAAAGATGCCTATGTACTATTCAAGGACAGGCTGTCCCTGGGGTTGGTCATAAGTGATGTGTGTCTGTGTGTTCACGTGTATGTGATCATGTGTGTGTATGTGCATGTGAGTGTTCATTTGTGTATGTGCATGTGTGTGTGTTTGTGTGCATGTGTCTATGTGCGTGTGGTCATGTGTGTGTGTGTGTGTGTGTGTGTGTGTGTGTGTGTGTGCGCGTGCGTGCGTGTCTTATCCTGCGACTATGGCTCCTAGTTTAGGACTAGGGGAGAGAGCCTTTCAGTATTAATCCTACAAAACCCTCTTAGAATCTTGTGTGTTTCAATCAGATCACTTCTCATTCTTCTAAACTCCAGAGGGTATTGTTCCAATTTGCTCAATAAAACTTGGGAATGTTGGATTTGGTTCACTCAGTCCCTATCCCAGAATAAACAGCTTTTATATCACTTACATTACTCATTATGGCACTTGCAAAGATTGCTCTTCTCTCCTGGATCCTAAGGAAACCTCCTTACTAGCACTGAGACAAGGGTGTTCTGTGAAATCTCACCGTATTTCATAGAGGCCATGGAGATTTAAGAAGCATTATCAGAACTCCCCAATGTGTTGACTGGCAAATACCGATTACCATTCAGGGCCTGTGCCAAGCTAAGCTCATTTTTGCTGGAACAGGTAGCTAGCAGTGAGACAGATATACACAGGATCATAGACGGACACAGAGGAAAAAAGATTCAGTTAGGAGGCTTTAATTCAATCGAGCAGTTCTGTAGTAGCTCAAATGTTTTATCAACAGAATCCTGGGACTTTATTGCAGGGAAAGCTCATTAACAGTTGTTTTTTATAAACTGTCTGGGACTACAGGAGTCTCAGGTTTCCGGTTTATTATGTCAGGGGCGTGTTAATGGAGATTCTCTTGCTTTATAACCACAAACATTTGCATTTGGTTAAATGATTCCCTGTAAATATATGACCCAATAAACAAACAGTGATAAACTTGTTGAGCCAAGTAAATGGTTTATTGATTAATTTCCAGTTCTGGTCCACTCACTATACTAGTGGAATTCACTTTCATTTCCCCTCCTTACTCACTGCTGCCCACTGGGGTATGGGTCCCACACACACTGACTCTCACTGGGGTATGGGTCCCACACACACTGACTCTCACTGGGGTACGGGTCCCACACACACTGACTCTCACTGGGGTACGGGTCCCACACACACTGACTCTCACTGGGGTACGGGTCCCACACACACTGACTCTCACTGGGGTACGGGTCCCACACACACTGACTCTCACTGGGGTACGGGTCCCACACACACTGACTCTCACTGGGGTACGGGTCCCACACACACTGACTCTCACTGGGGTACGGGTCCCACACACACTGACTCTCACTGGGGTACGGGTCCCACACACACTGACTCTCACTGGGATACGGGTCCCACACACACCGACTCTCACTGGGATACGGGTCCCACACACACCGACTCTCACTGGGGTACGGGTCCCACACACACTGACTCTCACTGGGGTACGGGTCCCACACACACTGACTCTCACTGGGGTACGGGTCCCACACACACTGTCTCTCACTGGGGTACGGGTCCCACACACACTGACTCTCACTGGGGTACGGGTCCCACACACACTGTCACTGGGGTACGGGTTCCACACACACTGACTCTCACTGGGGTACGGGTTCCACACACCCTGACTCTCACTGAGGTACGGGTCCCACACACACTGACTCTCACTGGGGTACGGGTTCCACACACCCTGACTCTCACTGAGGTACGGGTCCCACACACACTGACTCTCACTGAGGTACAGGTCCCACACACACTGACTCTCACTGGGGTACGGGTTCCACACACACTGACTCTCACTGGGGTACGGGTCCCACACACACTGACTCTCACTGGGGTACGGGTCCCACACACACTGACTCTCACTGGGGTACGGGTTCCACACACCCTGACTCTCACTGAGGTACGGGTCCCACACACACTGACTCTCACTGGGGTACGGGTTCCACACACCCTGACTCTCACTGAGGTACGGGTCCCACACACACTGACTCTCACTGGGGTACGGGTTCCACACACACTGACTCTCACTGGGGTACGGGTCCCACACACACTGACTCTCACTGAGGTACGGGTCCCACACACACTGACTCTCACTGAGGTACGGGTCCCACACACACTGACTCTCACTGGGGTGCAGTTCCACATACACTGACTCTCAATAGGATATGGGTCCCACTCTCACTGACTCTCACTAAGGTACGGGTTCTACACACACTGACTCTCACTGGGGTACGGGTTCTACAGAACTTTAATCTGTTTCCTGAATTGAAGAGTGTCAGTGACAGAGTAACAGAATGTTAAAGCCCAGATTCGGAAGAAATTGGACTCCCTTTTATATGGGATTTTATATATTCTGCCTCAGTTTATGCAAGTTCCTCATTACTGTCCTGTGGAAAGAACACGTCAGTCTTTTATTCAGCAGTTTGAAGAGCAGAAATGCTGACCTCTCACTCTGATAATCGGATTTATGCATAAGATCCAGTAACAAACATAGCCAGGGGCTGAGCAGACCAGGCAAATTGTTCACTGAAGTAATGGATTTCAATATCAGGAGATTGCTATCAAAATACGAGTGAGAGATGGCCAGCATTAGGAGCGAAGGTCTATGTAACATAAAAACCCTTTCCATCAGTCACTTCTATTATATAACAGCATGAGTATAGTCAGAAATCTCAAGGTGTTTCACAGGAGTGTTATCAAACAAACTCAGACACCAAGCTACTTAAGGAGGCAGAGAGAGATTTTAAGGAGTCTTTTAAAGGAGGAGAGAAGTGGAGGGGTTTAGGGAGGGAATTCCAGAGCTTAGTGCTCAGGCAGCTGAAGGCACGACCGCCAATGGTGGTGTAGTTAAAATTGGGGATACTCAAGAAGCCAGGATAAGACAAGGACAGATATCTTGGAGGGTTACAGGGCTGGAGGAGATTACACAGATAGGCAGCAACAAGGCCTTGGAGGGATTTGAAAATAATGATGAGAATTAATGAATGCACTGCAGGACCGGGAACCAACGTAGGTCAGTAAGCACAGGGCTGATGGCTGCCTGACACTTGGTGAGAGTTAGAATACAGGTTTATGTCAAATTGAAGATAGCATGTTGGTCAGGGGGTATGAAGATAGTTAAGTATCGAGGTCAAGTGGATGGTGGAATTTTCAAGCAACCCCTCATTTGAAATACAAGCTGTTCATGTATTTTACTTAATGTATACAAACATATACACCATGTATATGTGCACAAAAATATACACCGTGTATATGCGCACAAACATATACACCATGTATATGCGCACAAACATATACACCGTGTATATGCGCACAAACATATACACCGTGTATATGCGCACAAACATATGCACCGTGTATATGCGCACAGACATATACACCGTGTATATGCGCACAAACATATACACCGTGTATATGCGGACAAACATATACACCGTGTATATGCGGACAAACATATACACCGTGTATGTGCGGACAAACATATAAACCATGTATGTGCGGACAAACATATACACCGTGTATGTGCGGACAAACATATACACCGTGTATATGCGGACAAACATATACACCATGTATATGCGCACAAACATTTACACCGTGTATATGCGTACAAACATTTACACCGTGTATATGCGCACAAACATATACACCGTGTATATGCGCACAAACATATACACCGTGTATATGCGGACAAACATATACACCGTGTATATGCGCACAAACATTTACACCGTGTATATGCGCACAAACATATACACCGTGTATATGTGGACAAACATATACACCGTGTATATGCGCACAAACATATACACCGTGTATATGCGGACAAACATATACACCGTGTATATGCGCACAAACATTTACACCGTGTATATGCGGACAAACATATACACTGTGTATATGCGCACAAACATTTACACCGTGTATATGCGGACAAACATATACACCGTGTATATGCGCACAAACATTTACACCATGGGCTGAATTTTCCCCCGTTGGGGGGGGTTGTGTGGGGGTGGATGCGAACCTGATCAGCGCCCCCCAACTGAGGGCGTGCCGCCAGTTTACGTTGGGGGGGGGGGTGCGGATGCCCTCAGCTGGGAGTGTGCTCTTTTGTGCATGTGCACAATAGAGCGCACAGATCTCCCTGAGGCTAAGTGCTGCCTCAGGAAGATTGGCTTGGAATGAAAATTTGCAATACAAATGATAAAAACTATTTCCCTGATTTGTCCCCTCATGCGACACTGTCACATGAGTTGGGACATGTCCATAACTTTTACTGAAACCTTTAATAAAAATTTGAATACCCTCATGAAACCTCACCCCGCCCATGGATGAGGTGTGATGCTTTTTCCAAAGCCCACCAGGACTCTCGGCCTGCCCACCAACATTAACATTGGACGGGCAGGTCCATTAATGACTTTAATTAGTTTTTCAGTGGCCTCAATAGGCCGCTGACAGATCGGTGGGTGAGCAGCTGACTCGGCTGTAACCCCGCTGACCTGAAAATGGAAATGACACGGGGTGAGGTCGGGAATTCCACCCGATGTCATCCTGCGTCATTTTAGGTGTTGGCAAGCGTGCCCCATCCCCGCTCGCCGATTGAAAGATCCCGTCCCAGGAGTATGCACCATGAATGTATAAACACTTACGCTGAAGAGGAAATATTTTGCGGCCTCCCTCACTCTGTGCTACCTGTGTCTTTTCCCTCACTGCAGTATCCTCCAGCTCACTA
This sequence comes from Isurus oxyrinchus, assembly GCA_026770705.1. Lineage (NCBI taxonomy): Eukaryota > Metazoa > Chordata > Chondrichthyes > Lamniformes > Lamnidae > Isurus > Isurus oxyrinchus. Next base: position 28,338,558 of record JANJGN010000028.1, on the reverse strand, counting down.
TCTCTGCTTGGCTGCTGTCTCTCTACCTTCATGCTTTCTCACTTCATTTCTCCTTCAATACATCTCTGCCCCATACATTCTTTCTCTTGCTGTCACTCTAACAGCTCTATACCTGTAATCACCACCGAGGCTACTTGGATTTTCCTCCGAATGTTTAAGTAAACATGGACAGACTTACATTAAATTTTACAGCAAAGAAACAGGCCACTTGGCCCGACAAGTTTATGTTGGTGCTTATACTCCACGTGAGTCAGTTAACGTAGATAGTTTAAAGAAGTTGGGACTGTTTTCCTTGAAGAAGGTTGAGAGGAGATTTGATAGAGGTATTCAAAATCATGAGGGGCCTGGACAGAGTCGATGGGGAGAAACTGTTTCCATTGGTGAAAAGGTGGAGAGAACCAGCGGGAACAGATTTATGGTAAATGGAGCAGTGGCAACATGAGGAGAAACTTTTTCACGCAGCAAGTGGTTAGGGTCTGGGATGCACTGCGTGAGAGTGTGGTGGAGGCAGGTTCAATCGGTGCTTTCAAGAAGGAATTGGGCTATTCTATGAAAAGGAAACATTTGTAGGGTTACAGGTAAAAGGTGGGGAGAGGCACTAGGCAAATTGCTCTTGTAGAGAGACAGCACAGACACAACAGGCTGAATGGCCTCTTGTACTGTAACCTGTGATTCTATGAGTCTCATGACCCCGACTCTCCACCACCCCTGGCCTTGTTCCTGCTCCAAAGCATTTCTATCTTAAGGATTTTCTCCATGTGCTTGATGTCCAGTGCTGCATTGTCCAAGATGCCTTCTTTTCAGATGAGACATTAAAAATCAAGGCACCATCGGCCCTCTCCAGTGGGCATAAAGACCCTATAGTCAGTAATTTAAAAGAGGTAGGAAGTGATTCTTCTGTTTCCTGCCCAATATTTAGCCCTCAACCAATATCATTAAAGCAGATTATCCAGTCACGACATTGTGGAATCTTGCTGTGCACAAATTGACTGTCAAGTTTCCTACAATACAACAGTAACTACTTCATTGGCTGTGAGCACTTTGCGATCTCCTGTGAAAGGCGCTATAGAAATGCAAGTCTTCTTTTCTTTCCAATGTTATTCATTAGGATAGATTATTGACTAAGGGATGCCATCTTGCTGTCTAAGATCAAAGCAAAACACTGCGGATGCTGGAAATCTGAAATAAAAACAGAAAATACTGGAAAAACTCAGCAGGTCTGACAGCGTCTGTAGACAGAGAAACAGAGTTAACGTTTTGAGTCCGTGTGACTCTTCTTCAGGAGAGTCTGGCCTTCTGCTGTCGTGATGTTGAAGTCTGGTGGTTTTTTTTTTGAGGTTTTACACCAACCGCATACCCACTGGATAGAAATTGTGTGGGATTAGGTTTAAAACACAATGCTGTCTGAGGTTACTTTGACAATGCGTCTGTGAAGATGTCTTAATTCCAGAGTTACCTCTTCTCCAGGACACGCACTCTCTTTTAGCATTTACCTTTATCACACAAACAGATTTATCACTGGAGCTCTTTCTAGAAGGTTCTGTGAGTTGCCTCATTTTCAACGTGTTAGCTCTGGTTTGGCCTAGCCCAGGCGTGCAAGAGAGCCTCTTGTGATTAATGATTCTATTGTACAGGTGTGAGAGACGTCATATCCTCTGTAAAGGGTGCGTTTAGATAGCATCTAGCTTCCTCAAACACCCCATCTCTTTAATGCACCAAATGACCTGAATAAAGCGCCACCAAGATCCCCAGTCAGTGTTACCTCAATGTGATATTCTTCCTGTTATTGAGTTTTCACTGTGGAAGGTAGATATTCAAACTCTTGCACCAGGCAGGAAATCCAATCAAAAAGAGCCCTGGAACCAATAAGACATTTGCTTGTTCAGAAGGTCAAAAACACAAAATGTGTGTTCTTTGGTGTTAAAGGGGCTACGGAGCCCCTTTGTAACCCAGGAAGGGAAAGGAGCAGACAGAAAGATTATTTCAATTTGCAAAACTTTTCAGCCAATGGCTGTCAACAGCCTAATGAGTTTTTGCATCTTGCTGTTGGGTTCTGCTGGATCCATCAAGCCCTCCCACATTCTGTCCAATTAGCCCCACTTTCCTGCTTCCTCCATGTGGGTCCAGCTGCTAACTGTTCACCAGGGCAAACAGGCAGAGTGCAGAGTGAGCTTGAACTGGAGTTCTTGCCCTCGCTACACACTGCCCAAACTGAGCCATGGGGCTGGACTCTCCCACAGCTCGCTGTTAGCTCATTGGGTGACCATGTCACTTGGTATGGGACTCAGCCACACAGCAGCAAGGACTGGCTTCGTTCCTGGGTCATGAAGTTAAACGTCAGCCTGGGTTCCCAATCTTCATTGCATTTTCCAGGGGTAGCAAGTGCGAGGATTGGAGGCCAGGGTCAGCTGTGAAGGCCTCCATGCATGAATAGCCTGGGCTCGCACATGAAGACTGAGGTCATAAACAGTGGTGTCGTGTTGCTGCAGCACACCAGAGCATGGCACCTTCTATTTAAAGCAGACTTGCCCAACACATTGCGGGCCAGCCAAACCTGTTAGACATTCAAGTGACCTGTATTGGAAAAATGCTGTAAAGCTGCTCATCCAATGACAGGCTGGTTCCTCCCTGCATTTGCTGCTGATAGGCTCACTGGTGGGGCCCAGAGGAGGCAATTGGAGCAGTGGGGCCCAGGCACACAGAGAGAGTGTTGGGGGGGGGTGTGGGGAAGAGACCGTGTGGGGAGGGAAGGAGAGAGTAAAAGCAAAATACTGCAGATGCTGCAAATCTCTAACAAAACAGAAAAGGCTGGAAAAACTCAGCAGGTTCTGACATATCCACGGAGAGACAGACAGAGTTAACATTTCGAGTCTGTCTGACTCTTCAGAGTTCTGAAGAAGAGTCCTACAGACTCAAAACATTAACTCTGTCTGTCTCTCCATGGTGCTGTTAGTTTTTCCAGCATTTTCTGTTTTTGTTTGGGAAAGAGAGGGCACTAGGTGGAGAGAGAAATTGTGGGGGGGTGAGACAGGGTGTGGGGGGAAGAGAGAGGGGGGTGGGGGGGAGAGAGAGGGTGTGGGGGGGATGGAGAGGAGGGTGTGGGGGGGAAGACAGAGGGTGTGGGGGGGGGAGAGAGGGTGTGGGGGGGGGAGAGAGGGTGTGGGGGGGATGGAGAGAGTGTGTGGGGGGGAAGACAGAGGGTGTGGGGGGAGAGAGAGGGTGTGGGGGGAGAGAGAGGGTGTGGGGGGGAGAGAGAGGGTGTGGGGGGGAGAGAGAGGGGTGTGGGGGGGGGAGAGAGGGTGTGGGGGGGAGAGAGAGGGTGTGGGGGGGGAGAGAGAGGGTGTGGGGGGGAGAGAGAGGGCTGTGGGGGGGGAGAGAGAGGGGTGTGGGGGGGAGAGAGAGGGTGTGTGGGGGGGAAGACAGAGGGTGTGGTGGGGGGGAGAGAGAGGGTGTGGGGGGGAGAGGGTGGGGAGAGAGAGGGTGTGGGGGGGGGAGAGAGAGGGTGTGTGGGGGGGGAGAGAGAGAGGGGTAGAGGGGGTGGGGGGAGAGAGCGTGGGGGGAGAGAGAGAGAGGGTGTGGGGGGGAGG